>CAAKHC010003974.1:83338-96790 GCA_901007825.1 Macroramphosus scolopax | reverse complement strand
GGAGAGGGGGGGGGGGGGGGGGGGGGGGGGGGGGGGGGGGGGGGGGGGGGGGGGGGGGGGGGGGGATCTGATTAACCAACTGGCATAATTTACCCAGTCCTAAAGGGATTAACAGGGAAGCCATGTTGTTCTTGAAAAGTTCTGGCTTTCCTTCTGTAGAAACAAATAAAGCATCTGCAAACACAAAGAAAAGACACCACACAAACAGTCCAACAGCAATAATTGAGAGACTTTTTGAAAAGTGGCAGCCGAATCTTCCCTTTTTTTTTTTTCTAATACGACAAGGATCGATCGAGCGTGTACGTGTTGCGATTGCCTTATATTTCTTTAAGAATGATGGAGAATTGTGTGTAGGTGTGTATCCCCGTGTGTTTATGTTTTCCTCTTGGGCTACTCCATAGCAACAGGCAGCATATCTTCTTCAAATATCTTTTTTCTCACACACCGTATGCTCTGACCTTTCCGCTGTCTGTGTGCATGCAAGTCTTTCATGGTGCATCTGCATCAGTGTTAATCTGTGTGTGTGTGTGTGTGTCTGTGCATGAGTGAGTGGGTCATTTGACCTTTCTTCGTGTACATTCATTAATAGCTGCATAATAACTAATATGGAGCCACCCGCTGTGGCTGTGTACAAAATCAAGATATTGAATCTGTGTGTCTCGTCGCGGCCTCGGTGCCGTGCCAAGCACAGCTGTTTGTGCTTCTTCTTCTTCTTCTCCTCGTAAACAAAGCGGATTTCATCACAATTGTATACCGTTGATAATGATTTGGTGTGCTTTGATCAAGTGGCAGTTTTTTTTTTAGCGCATTTCATGTATCTCTCTGCGGGAACAAGAGAGACATCTTTAATATCTTGACACGGTTGTCATGTTATGTTAACATCAGTGTTAGAATAATAACTGATTGCATATTTCATATCCGGGCATAGCAGATAGAGCTCTTTAGAAATCAATTTTCTTTTGCTCCATCACCATGCTCGGAAACTGGCCTTGTGCCACATAGGGAGGGTGTGAGGGAAGGAGAGTGGGATATCGGGTGCATTAGTGAATGAGGAAGCCAAATGTGCTCATCAGATGTAGAATTCATCCGTCTCCTTCTTTGAATTTGATTGATTTCCTAAAACCTCATAACACACTTTGAGGGGGACGACAACAGATGCAAGTTAAGGAAGTGCAGGCACTTGATTCTTGCTCATAATGTTAGCGAGCGAGCCAATGACACAGAGAGACGGTGGTAGAATGAAAAATAAGGGTTTTATTTAAAGGTACAGTTTGTAACCGATCTGAACAAGCTAACGTCATATTTTACAAACCACTAGGGGGACAACCAGAAAGTTGGGGCGTCCATCCGTATTTGTAAGAAACAAGAGAATGATGATCACCTTACCAGGAGCCAGAGGGTGAAATTCTCAATTAAACAGTCGATTTACGTTCGTACGTGTGGTCGAAACCTTCGTGACTGAAAGAATGTGATCGCTGTGGCCGAAATGAGTTCCCTCCTATGGGCGGCTGGTCTGGGCCGCTGCTCCCGAGAGTGTGACAGGATTCATGTATTGTCCCATTTTCTTTGCCGCCACCAGGTGAAGCTCCCGAGAGAGACTGTTAGTTGGTTAGAGATAGTTACCGGCCCTCGGGTCCAGCTGTGGCTCCTTCGTTCTGCAGGGAGGATCTGAGGGATGTTACGAGATAAGATAGATCGGGGCTAAAATTACTGAGGACATATGGGTGAGAACATGTGTTTAGTTCCTCTTTACCAATATGGTCTCGAGGTGCAGCCATAACTTCCTATTTATATAGTCGAGGTGCTGCAGAGTTCTGCCCTATTTAATCCACGCCACTGTGTGTTATGCACTATTGACCGACTGCCATCTAAGCTCATACATATCAATAACATATTCCCTTGCACGCTGTGCATGCGTGTTTGGTGGGATATTTCACAGCACAGTATGATGTCGTTCTGCAGGCTCGCCTGTGGTCTGTGTAAACAGGAGCAGTGTGTGTGCATGTGGATACTATAGCAAATAACATGCTCCTATATTGTTGAATCTGTGCTGTGCAGCTTACGTACAGGCGGCCGGACTCTCTGAATCCTTCTTGGAAAGGAGAATATTCAACTCCCTTATTAAATCCATGCTTATATCTTGGAACAGAATATTCATCGCATAGACTGTGAATCAACTTGCTCAGGAGTTCACACGTCTGGAACAATCAGCAGTTAATAAAAGTAAAGGTGTTTTTGTGGGTGTATAATATTTAAAGATGTCGTTCCTCTTCTGGGATTCGAAGCTTCTCGCCACGGGTTGTTTCATTAACACACAATGTTTTCTTTGTTCTTATTTCATCTTAATTGATTTACCTGAAATAGCTCAAAGTTTCGGTCGCCTTTCTTTATGGGATATTTCCAACGAGGACCTTCCTCCCCCTTTGTTTCATCACGACAGCTGGTAGCCGAGAACTGATTGCTTCCGTGTGCTCGTATCTCTGGAGGAACGGAAACACTGTTCTCCAGCACAACACTCCCAGTTTAACTTAAAACCTGAAACTCCAGAACAGTAGTTAACACTGCAGATAGGGCCGTGGTAAAAGACCGGTTCAACTAATACATATTGAAGTCAAATGGAATGCAGCTTTTATGTTGTGTTCAAACCAAGTGCAAAAAAAAAAGAATCCGTTGCCTTGAGATGTTCGTATCAGGAAGGTTAGACTGGAACATAAGAAATGGCTTTGGGCATCTTGTACCCAAAACATTAGCAGTTGTTAGACACAGCAATTCATTCTTCTCTATCACTGCAACCCCGGGGCAACTTTGCAATTAGCTCAAGTACAAAACACTTTTTTGTACATGATACAGCGAGTAAACCTTCTTATCCCTCCTGTTTGTTTCTTAATGCTGCTTGGCTATAAGAAGACTGACTAACTTGACCTCCAGGTCGGAGTTGCTGCAGTTAATGCTCACAATCACATCACTCATGTTCATGCATCTGGCAGCATTCTATTGAATGGAGACAAACATTTTTTATCTGCGTTACCTTTCCACCTTTTGCTTGCATTCTTTTCTACTTTGACTGATTTCGTCTTCTCGTTACCAGCTAATCCAGGAACTTCTCTGAATAGACCTGTTAACTCCCTCGTTAGCTGACGGGATGGGATGGGCCACCAGGGATTGCTCTTGATGCTGCTGGTGACCAGTCCAACTATAACTCGCATGATAACTTGTGTTTATTTCTGCGCCCGGAAGAGAGGCGAGGAGGAGCGAGGGCTCACTTTCATGTCGAGACCATAAAGCTTCTCGCCACTGTTTCTTCCAGTCGTCAGCGATGGCTGGAAAACTACAGATCGTTAGCTGCATGGAGAGAAAATCAACTACGGGTCCATGACATCATTCAGAGATGTGTCTTTACGTTTATTTAGAATCTAATCCATCAAACAAAGACACTGCGCTTGTTCTGAACACAACATAAGCAGTCGTTAATGATGTGGCCAGCGTTCTGTGTGTATTGAGTTTGCACTGTGTGTCTATGCGGCAGGCAGATCGGGTTTTATATTTGACCCACTTGTTTGGTGCTTAGCTTCTTCCCCTGCCAAACAAGCGAGCATGTTGTTGTTGTATGGCAGCTGCTTAAAGCCTCACCTATGTTGCTTATTCTAACCATTCACGCCAAAGATCCCATAAAGGGTCAACAGGTTCATCCTCAGATGAGACGATGGTGTCGCCAATGCACATTTAATTTTCCTAGTTTGCTCATAGATCACTCAGGCATGCGATAGATCAAGGACATTTTAAGACTGTGAATGTTGAATACAAACAAGTAAGTAAACTTATAAATTCAAATAAAAAGTGTCCGCCCTGGCAGCCGTCCAGGCACGCTGCAACAGTCCAGGGTGTGTTTGTAAGCTTCCACAGCCAGACACACAAGGTGCATTAATAAGCTGTTTCTGACCTCAGGCTTATTGTGGGGAGCCTTGCAGGTATCCCAACTCACTTCCACACACACACACACACACACACACTGACAGACTCTTAAACACTCAGTGCACACATAATTGGAGGCCTGTGATTGACAGTTGGGCCCACAAGGACATTTGTGTGTTTGCCTGTGGTGGAGCAAACCTTACAATTAACTGTCAACTGTATTGAACTGAAACTATATATACACCTGCTTTATAGTCAAACCGCAGCACTTGAAGTAAGTGGGAGGAAATGAAATGAGTTGTACTGTGTGATATTCCAATTGCTTGAGCCTTTTGTTTCACCTAACAAGGAGCCTCTTTTCTAATTAGTGAGGGGACAAATTGTCACTTTGCTACTCAGCTGTTTGTAGCCTTGTCAATCGAGTAATTGGGACAAAGAGAGGGAGGCTTGATTGATATTGAGAGGGGAAAGTCATTACAAAGCATTACTTGTGTCATTTCAATTGCTCTGCTCGTTGATTTTAATACCCGATCTCTGTCCATCTCTTTTGTTATTCGTCTTCCCAGTATTCTCTAAGGTAGTGTGTGTGTGTGTGTGTGTGTGTGTGTCTGTGTGTGTCGAGGTGCTTGTTCCCTGGTGGGAGATATTCTCAGCTCTCTTTTTTAATCTGCCCATTTGCCCATACAATTAATATTTTATTTGGGGAAAAAAATATCGCCCATTAGCGAGTTTTTTGTGAGGGTTTAGGAAACTGCACTCGTGAAAATATTGAATTTCAAAGTGCTTTTATCCTTGTTTCACTTACAGTATATTGGTCTGTGTGTGTGTAAGTTATACTGAGACGTCAGCAAGTGATGCCAGCAGACATATTTCTCGAAGCGTGTGATTCTGTGCAATCGCCTGTTTAAAGACCTCGTTTTTTATTGCCTTTTTCTGGCTTCTGTTGAGTCCTCAAAGTGGCTTGGACCTCGCTGTAGCCTCACGACTGGTACACTACTATCGAATGTGGGTGTCGGGTCATGTGTTATATGTGCAATTGATGTAAGTAAACTCAACCGGGAAAGTCACATCACACAGAACACAGACGGCAGAGCAGAATCTGCCACAGCGAACAGTGTAGTTAGTGCAAATGGGACATATAGACCCCAACAGTTCTGCTGCCATCCGGCTCATCCTCCCCCCATATGTTACAGTAACAGAACAATCCCCATTTGAACTTCACAATGCCTTTTGTCTCCCCCCATTAACTCGGTGTGCCTAAGTGTCTGTTACTGAACACACACACACACACACACACAAGGAGGCAGAGATGTGCTCAGTTAAACTGGGAAAACTTAACTTTTCCAGGGATAATGGGCTGAATTCACCCTCTAATGAATTCATACAGTTGCCTTAAGGGGGAGATGTGCTATTAATACCATTAACAACTAATGGCCCAGCGAGAGATTACCAGCAGCACCCTCGTGAGAAGGGTCTCGTAAAGGCTGTGAGGTTATAAAGGCTGAATAAATTAGATGAACAGGGGTTGACTTAATTGATATAACAAACTTGCACTGAGGGAGCACAACTGGGGACGACCTGCTCAGTCTCACGTACGGCCAAATGAGCAGGTGATGTTCTTTTGTACCGTAATCTCACTTCCTTTAGTCGCTTCTTATGTTTTTCAGTAGCTGTATTATTATAGTGCAACCTGCATATAACAAGGATGGAAGTGTGGCATGTATTTAGGCTGCTTGTGTTTAGACACAAATTGGCATGTGAGTATTAGGAGTTAGCTCATTTAACAATAAGGCGTTAAGGTTGTTAATGGAAATACAGCTTCTGATGGGTCAGGCAGGAACTCTGCGACCGATGATGTCAGAATGTAGCGACCTGCTTCAGTACAGCTTCAAACCACTGAGCGAGGTGAGGGCAGCACTCATGAAGAAGTACTGGTAGTACAGCATGTGATAGATCTTTTTAGAGATCCTTTCTTACATCATTTCAATGGGAGGATGTTCTTTTGGTGCAGAAATGGATTCAAGTCCCCTCTGCCACGGCTCTACAAGGGAACTGAGCCCGTGTCCGTGTATTAACTGGGACTCCATTTTACCATCACTTACATTGGGGACATATTAGAAAAGAGGTTTTCACTGCCTGATAGGACAAGAGGAATGACTCACATCTATAATATATCACGAATGATATGAGCAAGTATCCCTCAGAGGACAGAATGTTTCTAGCCTTAAGTTGCATCGCAGCAACCAGTTGTAAGGAGCATAATGCAGCAGCTTACCTGCTCTCCTTTCTCAAGTGTAGATAAATCTAGCCTACAATATCCCTCATGAATAATCCCTGCCCTCAAGGCCTTAATATCCCCACTGGAAGAGAGGAGAGGGAGGAGATGTGAGAATGCTAACAGACGGAGAGAGAGAGAAGAGAGAAGAGAGAAGTGTGACTACTGCATGTGCTAATGTTTTTTAAGCCCAGATGCTCCAAACATACCTAAAAAAAAAAAAAAGGGTTATCAAGCTTATTTCACCACGCCCAGGTTCATCGGCTCTGGAGAGCCGTCGGAGTCGAGCCGTGGCTCCGTCGTGCTGCAGTGACTCACTGTCACTTCCTGAGGATCAAAGTGATATCAAGAGACATGTTCCTTCCCAAGAGATTTGGACTTACTATGTTGAAATGAGTGCTGGGACGATAACAGGACAATTATTCACATCTCTTCGTCACTTGTTTTGAAGTTCGTAGTTTCATACTGCACAGACGTGCGTGTGTTTATGTGTGTGTGTGGCTGAAGTTGAGTTTATGTGTGCTCGCAGTTTGCTGTATTTAGCAGGAATAGTACAAAGCGAGCTCCTGCAGTGCAAACAGAACGGATGAGGTTTTAGATTCAGACTCCTTTGAAGAGTTTATTCCTCCCGTCTTGCACCTTTGATTGCCACTGTACAAAGGGGGAGGGTTGTTCATCTCGGAGCAGGAACGAGAGGGGAAAGACAATGTTCGGCGAGATTGCATTACCGAGAGCGAAACACAAAAAACCTTGTAATGTCTGACATCAAAGTGACACGGCGGAGTGTCTTGGCGATATATGAGGTGGCGTGTTAGTAACCCTGCAACCCTTCCTGTTGTTAGTCCCAGCAGCGACTCATTAGACCGGTCATTTGCTCACAGACTGGTGTCAATAATTCATAGTCGGTATGCATAATATGACAGTTATATCAGAGCAGCGTTTAATTGCAGATGAGGTGGCAGCAATAATAAAGGCAAAGAGGGTGGAGGTAGTGTGGGCAGAGGAAGGAGGGAAGAAGGGAGATACTGCATATCATTCGTACGTCTCTTTGGTTCTTGTCTCTTTTCTTTCTACGCATCATCCCCAGAATATGGAAGTTCAGTGCAACAGAGCTCCGACGGAGAACATAGCTATCTAGTTACAAGTAACAAGCTATTTAATATTCTAGGCCCAGGTGATGAGAAACAGCCTAAGTGGCAATTACAAAAGTATAAAAGCCACCGCCAAGTCAGTGCCAGCTTTTTAATGAATAATGGGCCAGAGGCTGAGATTTCAGGGAGGGCTCAGAGTTCACATCCATGTTAAATACTTGATGCGGTCTTAAAAGAGAATCTGCTTAAGGTTCATTCTGCCCTCCGATGCCTCCGGCTTTCATGCTCTCACCAAAACTCATCTACTTTTTTTTTTTATTTTTGCAGTTTTTTTGTCTGATTGAGTTTAGGGCTGTTTTGTGTTCCTGTTGGTTTATCATATTCATCTCTGTCCTCATTTAAACTGTTTGATCTTTTATATATTTGCTCCTTCATTGATTCCAACCCCGCTAACCTCCACGAGTATTTGTTCCTACTATAATATATTCACAAATGACGAAGCAACAGTCCGTGTTTAATTTGCGAATATGCTGATTCCAGACTGTGTTGGTGTGGTTTGATCAGATTTCCTCGACACTGGCCGGGGCAGGACGGGAAAACAACCCCAGCAACTCTCATCAGACTTTGAATAAATCATGAATGGTTCACGGTACACGTCTCCGGTCTTGAGCATTTCATTAAGGTAGAAGTAACAACAATAATAGAAGATCATTTTCTGTTCACACAGGACCCATCGCTCAACGTCTGAACCCAATAATACAATCTGTTATCATTAATATACATTGAAATTGTCTTTAATGGCCTTTAAATTTCTAAATTGCTGAATTATAGCCGCTTCTGATGACATGTATTGCCTTTGCATAAACACTCTCGAAGTGTTGCACACCTCCGCCGTCATCAATCACACCGTTTGTTTTGACCCCTGAGTGCATCTGAGTGAAAAATAAGATGCAAATTAATCTGCTACTCTGGGATGTTGAGCGGTGAAAGAATTAAGAACATGAGCGGAAGGTTTATATTTCAGTTCTGCTGGCTGAATCTGCTGCTGATAAATAGACACACGAATTTGTGGTTCTTTTTTTTCATGGATATTATCACATAAATAAATAAAAAGTTTGAATGTCGGGATTCTCGCGGTTATCAAGAAACAAGATGTCATAACCTAACGTGGAAATGAAACCATTTAAACTCCAAACCCATGAAACATGAAGATATCATGCTCCGTGCACCAGTTCCAAATGTCTCTCTCCGCCCTCTTGCCCCTATCTTCCTCTCTTTCATTATTCCTCCACTATCTGTCTCTCCATCTCTTCGCTTCATCGGCCCTGCCAGTCTAATAAACTCACCAACAGATTGCCTCCATTAATTAGTCCACATCTCCAATCTTGCATGTAATAACCAGAAGTAATAGAGATATTAGGAAGATAAGGATATTTCTGGAAGGAGTCACACTCACTTTTAATTAGCCAGAGGATGAAAAGATAGACACACTTCTGCCTGGCTGACGTCCAAACGTCCTCTTCATGATTATACTTACTTTCTTAAAACATACAGAACTTTAACACAAAAATACTTTACGGCCGCATCGACAGCAGCTGTACCATCCGACATCTCAAAGTAGATAAAACCATTGATGTATAGTCGCCTTATCACAGCCAGAAAGCGAAAGACATTGATGCAAAGCACATAATCAATCGGTCTCTCCTTTAGAGACGAGATGCTCAGTCAGCTGCAAGCTCAAGGTCTCTTTCTTGCCTCCATATTTCCAGGGCAGCCGTTCCACAGCAAATGAGCTGTGTCAGTTTCCAACATATATCTGTCCCCTTGCGTCTCACGCGATTCCTTCAAATAAGACGGAGGTGCTAATGCATGCACGCCTCAGGACGAAACAACTTTACGGCTCGTCGTGATGGACTTTTATGAAAGGTTGTTTCAAACCAACAGCGCGCGGGAGTGACAATAAAATGAGTTGTTCTATTTCAGTGTGTGAAGCTTATAGTGTAGATTCAATTACGCTGAGGAAGAAATATGTATCCAGCGTGTTTGTAATTCTCAGGTCCAAGGTGCCCTTAATGGACAAGAAGGAAATACAGGTGTAATAACCGTGTCCTCATTTTGTGTAAAGATGTGTGTGAGTGTATTTAAGTGCTGAGTTAGTACATTGCTTAGAGGTGATTATACACTAGACTTCCTGTCCCTGCATTTCCCTGCTGACACATGGAGCAGACTGTTATGAACTACTATTCTCTGGACACGTCCATGCCGGCTGAAAGACCTCATTCATTCACAGATGCTGTCGCTGACCTCTGCAGCATCCATGTACACGGGCTACGAAAAGGTTTCGCCCCTGCAAACACCCGGTCCTGTATCTCGCTTTGGGCAGAGACTTCATCCAGTTTAACGCTTGCTGCTCATGGACTATTCCCCGAAGACCCGTTATTCACCCTCACCCTGTCAGAGCGCTGCCTAGAGGGCACACGTAACGAAGAGAATAGAAAATTGAACGCAGGACCCCGGAGCACTTCATTAAACTATTTTCTATTACAGCGTCAGTAAAAGCAACAGAAACACTTCTGCCTGATTGTTAAGAATCCACAGCCTCTGTTCCCAGTGGCCTGCTCAGGTCTCCGTGGTTTTTACTGGCTGGGCAATCCCACCGCTGACAAGGTATTGACACGACATTTTTCAAACGGCAGTTCTTGCTGGCGAACTTTTATTTCAGAGACTGTAATCCTCAGCAGAGGCGCTCCTGGCTGGACCATTCGCTTCACCTCCAGAGGCCTGGGATTGTTTCTTAGTGGGCAAAACTAAAAGTACAAATCTGAAACATCAAATCTAAGTTGGCTGGATATTTTTTTTTTGTTAGGTACTAGCGCCCAGAGTGGAGCTTAAACCAGACACCATAATCAATTAGTACTTAAAGCACCTGTATATTGGATATGTCTAAATACGTCTGACCACCTTCTGAAGGTCGAGCTATATTTATAAAGACATAAATAGTTTCTTACTGGATCAAGAAAATCTGAGGAAAAATGATCAGTGCTTCTAAACGACTTATACAATTAAGAAAATGGTATTAAATGTTTACTGCTTAATATAATCCACAAACTCCAGACAGAGCCTCAGGCCAATGTTTCCAAGACTGGAGCCAAAATTATCCACAAGAGAATGTTCTGACAGAGAGGATCAACATATTTTGGTCTGAACTGTCGTGATGAATCCGTCATTCCAAAGGAAAACTGTTTCTGAAGTGAGATGAGACACATGCATGCTCATGCACCTCGAACTCACACTGTAAGGTCTACTGACATCTTTATTCCTCTCTGAATTTTAATCAAATTCATATTTGCATATGTTTGGGTGTGTGTGTGTGTTTGTGTAGTCTCAGATGAAGATGAAGTCTGCGGGCGTGGTGGATGGAGGCTTGTTCACAGAGAGCTATTGTAACATCTGCAATGCCCAGCTCATCTCCGAGTCCCAGCGCACCGCACACTATGAGGTGAGTCCCGTCTCCACTCCGTTTCGGAGCGATTCTTCTTTGCTTCCTCTTTTAGGCAGAAATATTCATGCGAGAGCTTAGTAAACAAACTCGGAGACGAATGTACACACAAAAGAAAAACTGTTGCTACATTAACCGGCTTGACAGGCGGATTCCTGCACTCTGCATCCGGCTTATTTGTACCAACAAACGGTGCTCATCCATTATACATAGAGTTAATGCAGCAAGGTAATGTTAGTGGATCACACACACACACACACGCACGCACACACACACACTGTTTTAATGTTGTACATTTGTTTTAATGTAGTCTACCTCTCAGCAGACTCCTGAAGGGTAATTTAATGAATGGCCATTAAATAATCAGCCCTGTTCATTATTTAACTAGGACGTAGGTGTGTGTGTGTGTGTCTGTGTGTGTGTGTGTGTAGGTGGGACCGTGCACTTGGGCGTGTGCACTTGTGTACTGCATCGGGGTCATTCTTGATTACAAGGCACAATTGGGATTAACAAGCAAACTAATCAGGACAAGGCCCTTATCTGGAGAGAATTATGCAAGGACAACAACAGTGTGCATGTGTGCTCTATGTGAGGATGTGCACCAACCGCGTTCAGTCAATAATCATCACACAGCCCTGAGTTACACATTTCATGAGCGTCATGCATTTTTTTTTTTCAATTGGACATTTGTGCAAAATGTTGTCACAATCAGCAGAACATTTACTGTTAATGGCTGAAATGCTTTAATTGAGGTCACAGTGACCTTGACTTCTAAACAACAAATTGAATCAGTGCATCCTGGAGTCTGAGTGGATGTTGGTGGCTGGAGGAAATGTAATTCCCTCCAGGTGTTCGTTAGGTATCACGTTCATTACAACAGGACAGACAGGCGGTTAACACAGAAACATTATGACTCCCGCAGTGGCTGTTGTTGAGGCAATAAGAGATCATTAGGAAGGTGTTAAGAGTGCCGTGGTGCCCTTGAATCTTTGTTAAAAAAAAATTTAATATCTGTGCTGTAATGTTACATTAAGGCTTCTTTTAAACCCAAATGACAAACACATATGTAAGAAGCTCTTGTGGCTGTGCTCAACTTGAGTGGCCTCAATGTTCAATGTGTCCCTCTGATATCGTGCAAGAAAAAGAGCCTGAAATGAGGCTGGGACATCTTTTGGTTTCATCCTGCTCCCCAGACCAGATTCTATCTCCATCCCAGTAACTTAACAGATCTGGGGTCTGCTGCTGCTTCTGCTGCTGTCAGGGGAACAGCAATGTTGGCCCTTCCTAAAGCCAAGTTCAATCAGGAGAGACTAATAAGAGGAACAAAAGAGAAAGAGAGAGTTTGAAGAAAGATTCACTTTATTTGTTAACAGAAAAAAAGTCTGACTGTCTGAATATAATGTAAGAAATATAAAGAAATACATATGGATTTGTTACAACAGTATTGCACAGTGGTCTATTGCACTGTTTATGTGTGTGTGTGTGTTGAAGGTGCAGAGGTTGTACTGAGATTGCACTTAGATGTTTGGATGACTTCATAGACAGGCGGCTTCTGAGTCTTTTGTGGGGTGAGATTGGAGTTGGCCAGATATCTGCAGTCGCAGTGGTGAAGGGATGGAGGTGGGTTGCAAAGAATCTTCACGGGGCTGAAATGACAGCTGACTGACAGCAGAGAAGGAGAGAGTGACAGGTTGTTATTGGATGAAGAGCTTGTGACTTAAAGGGCTATGCGCCAAGAGATAGTCCTGTAGAGGGAAAATGTGACATGCAAGAATTACAGTCTTCCTGACTGAACCTTCGCTTCATCTCACACAAGATTTTACACAACTTTAATAATCACTGTAGTCTCCAAGCTGCACAACTTGCAGTCTTCAGGCGTGAATCTGGGCAGCGACGGGCGGCCATTAAAAGATCTATCGGCTATATGTATAGCCAGTGTCCTACAGTGTTGACTATCCACGGGCGGTGCAACAACAACATTTCCTATTGTTCCAGACGACCCCTCTGGTTTCCCCTCACCCTGTGTCATGCCCTCTCAAGGTTTAAGCTTGGCACAGATGGATCTGGGTATGCAGCCCGCTAGATGCCTGCTGAGATGTGTCAGTGACACGGTTCACACTTAGCACTCGAGAATTTGTCAGTGAGAGGAAAATCAGGGTCATCGTGTAGTGTGAAGGAGGAATTAGGTTGCCATGATGAAGACGGTCAGCTCAGATTGGTCAGTGCGAGTGGTTGGTCTAACATGTCTCTGATAGGTCACTGATAGGCCAATTAAAAATGCAAAAGATGTGCATAGCCGAACCCTGGTTGGACAGTAAGAAAGCTGCTTGGTGTTGTGGATTGAAAGATCAGTGCCGACACACATGGACCGTGTGGCAAATCTTTTTATATAGTAGTCCCCTGCCCTGTCTGTCCCCTCCAACTTGATGTGACGCACAGAGAAAGAGGAGGCAGACAGACAAGCATAGTCCATTAATGTTGGGTGAGCACCGAGGGTCAGTGTAGGGTAACCATGGTGACACAGGGTCTCGCTTTTAGTCAGTATCCCAGAGCCATCAACTACATGACCGTTAATACACCAAGTGTATAAGCACAAGCATGCACACACACACACACAAACACACGCATGCTCCCTGCGCTGCTTCATTTGTCTCTCCATTTCACTGATCCCACTC
>CAAKHC010003974.1:53700-71127 GCA_901007825.1 Macroramphosus scolopax | reverse complement strand
CATTTTGGGAAATGTACGTAAACGGGCGTTGACCCATGTTAGTGACTAAAGGTCAGCTGGTCGGTCTCAGTCTATGTTGAATCCACAGTAATGGAAATACAACACACAATCCCTGGTTCTTCCTTCAGGGTGTTTCAGGGTAGGCTGCTCTGAAGGACACATCAATCGTTGATGATCAAGCTGAAATGTATTCTTGCGATACGAATCGGTAAAACCCGAGATCAAGTTACAGTTACTAAACAAGCACTAGATTTCAATTACTATCACTATGTTTGTTTATCTCCCACTTTATTCCTCACCCTCTCCCACACAAATTCAGCAGTGAGAGTAAACTGATTCACACGCTCACATACACATTTCTGCCAGAAGGACATTCTAATGAAAATTATTAATAGTGTTTGGCACCGAGATTTCATTTGCCTGGTTCCTGGGAGTGATCTCATCTAACATCATCCTACTGCAGCAGGCAGCCCAACGTGCACACGGGCGCCACACAACACCTCCACGGCACACACAGGTTTGGCTCGCACACACTGCCACACACACACACACATGCAAATCCTCAATGGATAGCTGCGTGCTCCAGGTGCCACGACACAAACAATCATCTCAAGAAGCCAATCATATTAAAAGCATGAGTCATGTTGCCGCCTACACTGGCTCAGAGGCTTTAAGTGGTGTCATGTTGGATATCGTCCTCATCCACACACTGTGACCCAGATCCTGCAGCCTCGGCTGTTTTTTTTGGGAACATTTAAATCGAAATCTCAGCCCGTGACTGGAGAACACACTTGAAAACGGTCAATATACCGAACAACTAAAGACGAAAGACTGTTGAAAAAATCTATTAGCTGTCTTCCTTTCAAGAACGATGAACTGGTCTAAGACGTCTAAGTGAGCTGGCGGCTGACGTGATGTATTATATGTGCCATCAATCAAGTATTTGTTCCAGTGCCTTTGGTCGGGAATCGCAGTGCGGATGTATTGTCGGCAGTCGTGTGTATTATGGGGCGACACATTTATATCGGTGCAAGTTTCTCACGTCTGATTGGCTTTTATCACCACTTCGGGTGTGAAGTCACAGGTGTGCTGGGCGTGATCGCAGAGGGAGGTTCGAACACGGCAGCTACTATGAGAGAGAGGAGGAGGGGTTGGGGGAGGCGGATTCATGTCATCACTGATTTCTTTTCAAATTCTTGTGAGGGTTTTCATCCCCTTTCTTGCAGCTCGACTCTGTCTTGTGTCTTTGTTTGTTGTGGTGTTTTGTGTGTATATGAGTGTGTGTGTGTGTGTGCACCACTAGGGGCTCCGATCTCGTCATGTCTCATCCGTCAACCTCATTAGCACCCCACGAGGCACAGGTGAATTATATATGGGCCAGTGTTCCCACTCTCTCCAAACTATGGCTGCAGAGTCTGTGTGCCTATATAAAACTGACCTTTACTTGTACTTGCATAATTTATTTTTCCCTCTCTCACATGCCCCGCCCCCTTTCACACTCACAGCCGAAACATGTCACAAAATCCCCATGACATTCATATCGACGTCGTTTCTTACTTTTTCATGTAATTGCGCAGACAGGGTTGCAGGGGAGAATATCGTTATTGTCCACGGCGAGCTGCCAGACAAAAGCCTTGGAGATGGATTACGGAGGTGGACGAGGGAGATGCAGTGGGGGTGACTAAAGACCAGGGATGGAGCCTGGCTGACTCGATTTTGTCTTTACATAAATCACGACAGGGGCAGAATCCCTCAAGACAGAGCCGGCGAATTGTCTCTTCTCTCTAGAGACTCAGTGGAGAATTAGAAGCGGTGAGATAAGCGTCTCGGACTGTAGCGTGTGTGTGTGTGTGTGTGTGTGAGGACCTAAGAGAGGTCGAAGTGCCAAAGCAGAGAAAATTGTGTGTAATTGATGACTGTGTCTGAGTCAGGAAACAGGACTGACCTCCTCTCCCTTGGGACACCGCTCAGTGTGACAATGACTACATTTGCATGGATTGCAATAATCCAAACTTATTCTGTTGAAGATAAAGTTTCGATTAAGGGTGCTTAAAGAATATTCAATTCATATTCAAGCTATACATGCAAATAAGCTGACGCAGATACCACTTTTACAACCGCCCTCCTCTGTTCCGCTTTTTGGACGAATATCTTTCATCAAAAGATATCAATACTCATTAGGAGCTCAGCAGTTCGACTGCCGTACGTGTTGGAAATGTTGCAGTGTAATGTGATTTAATGTATTTCTACATCACACCTATTATATGACTAAGATCGTAACATTAATTTCATTATGGATTACTCCAATCAATGCCCACATATTAACAAAGCGTTCGGAACTAATGAGTATTTTATTGCATGTCGATAAAAGTTCCCGGCGCTTGTTTTGTCTGAACAATGCAGCAGACGGAGCGCAGTCAGGAGACGTTCAAGGACGATCAGGGGACACACACTGACTTTTTCTTTGTTTGCTGGGTAGCAGAATGTACATAAGAGCTTTTTTTGTTACGCTTCAATAATGGCTAATGAGACATGATAGCATTTAATTATAAAACAACTCGGTAACAATAGCATTTAATATAAAGAGCAAATTTACTAATTACACATTTATAAACTGTGTGGAACACATTTCATGTCAACACCACTTTAAACAGATGACGCAGAGGCAATCGTAATGAGACTTTGTGTCTCTGCCACAGACAGACGACTTCTTATGGACGTTTTAATTTTGTTCCGATGGCTGCACCAGTGCTTTGCTGCCATATTGCAGAATAGAATTACCCGCATGACTTCAGCCAGACTTTTAAAGTCGGGATGCATATCTCAGAGAAGTGATCAGAAGTCAGCAAGACTCCGAATGTCCCGCACCTTCAAGCACTCACTCACCGCAGCACTCCTTCCTAATGGAGCGCTGATAGATCGCCCCCACAGTTCTAATCTGTCGTCGAAACGTCAGAAAGCCTTCAGATTCATCAATCATTTTTCAAGCAAATGACAGAAAGGATTTGGTTAATGCTGCCAGGAACAGACTAAAACCAAAACATATTCAAATTGCAGTATTATAAAACAGAGAGAAGTAGCAACACGTCGTCCTGGAGGAGCTGGAACAGGAGAACGCTGGAAAAGACAAATGGCTTATCTAATCATTTCCACTTACTAAGGTAGTGCAACAAATATTGGTTTTGTATCACGACTATGTCTTTGACATCCACAGCAATACCCAGTCTGAATATCAATACATCCCTGTAAAGCCTCTATGAATCATTAACTGACTAGCTCGTACCCGGCTAGTATTCCTTGTGGTCGTAGGACTGACTGTTCACATCTGCAGTCCAAAGTAAAACAGCATTCATGAAGATTGTGGTACAATTTCAATGAAACAAAGTGAAGTTTTGATAACAAAAAATGTGGGACACATCAATCATTGGAGACTCTCGCTGCGGACATGTCGACTTTTTTTATCTGCGCCAGACTCCCTTTAGAAAATCGGTGATTTTACTGCACCAGTGTCCATGAGTCGACCCTCTGGGTTTCCCGTTTGTCTTGTACGCCTCAATCCTCCAGCGGCGTCGTGTTGGTGGCTGGCCTTCGGGAGGTCCATCAGACCCTGCGGCAGCTTCTCTCCATCCATCATTTGCCGGCATACAAAGTGCCACTTTCTGTCGAAGTCAATCATCTTAGACTGGCTAAAAATCGTCAGTTTTTCTGCTGGTGGTTGGTGCGAGTGATGTGAGGCCGATGATCAAACGCAGGTGGCGCGCCGTGTTTAGGCAGCACTCTTTGATGTATGGCGGTCTGATGTTCATTCAGGGTTGACCTGAGCAGAATATTTATATGATGATGTTTAAGATGAGTCCCAGAAAACAAACTACTGAGCCGGAGTGCTGATTTCATTTAAAAGCAATAGCTCAGAAGGAGTTGTTTTCATGCGTATGATTAGAATTTTTTTTTGTCTAAAACAGATGGTCCTTCCAGTTACTGTCACGTTCACTGAAAAATTAATTAGTCCCTCTATAACTCCTTCAAAGCTTGTTGCCTTGTTCAATTCCACTTTGATTGAATCTGACTCTCACCCAGTGCTCAACCCCTCTCTCTGCTGTGGTGTTTGTGATATAATCCTGTGAGACGTACTGTCAAGCCTTTGCTGCAGACCGTTGATATAGATTGCATCTCGATGGGCTTCTTTTTGGGCCCAGTGTCTCTCTAATCTTGCAGAGCACATTGTAAACTAATGGTGTAGCACTGCACAAAGGCTATGGGGTACTAAGGGCTCTATATTCTATTATCCTGCCTCCGTGGTGAATTAAATTACAAGATGAATACTTTACAATAAGAGTCTCAGTTGTCCCTAAGGAACGAGGCAGAAAATGAGGAAGCTGTACCTTGAAGTGATCCGTATGAAACAGTGTGTTCAAAGGCCCACTTCCATCCTCTGCTTCTTCACATCATCTTACGATTCAAATGTTCACACAACATAAGGTTGAACAAGGTTGACCACATGCTAAAGCTCTCGGCCAAATGAACCAGAATGGAAAAGGCTAAGATCAAATCAAATGGGTCATTGATGTTGCTTTAGCTGTGGCTACGTTACCACAGCTAAAGCAACTGCGGGAAGATTTCAGATTACCTCGCAGCAAGGCTTTTTAAAAAAAAAGCATAGTTTTCTCCATTTTCTGTGCACAGAATGTAGCTCATTACTTTTTGTCTGGCATTTAGGAGTCTCCATACCAGCGTTGCCAGCGATGCCGGAAGGCTCTGTACATTTAACGCAGCCACAAACAGCTCCTCACCCACTGCCTTAGCTCATCTCTCCCCCTCTTTTCTCTCTCCCTGGCATATCTTTTTGTGTAATTAACAAGGCTTAGAACGCCCTCACAAATACTGCTCATGCTCACAAACACCCACATTCGCAATCCTGCCCTGCATGCTGTCGCTCGCATCGCGAGCACAATTTCCTTGCATGTAATTAACATGGATTAGGGCACAGTGTGGTCTTACGCCAGAACCGCTCCGCTCACCAAAACAAAGTGTCTGTGCATGTGTCCTGGCGTGACTGTTTATGTGTGCAAATGACTGGCACATGTACGTATTCTGGCAGAGGAGCAAACTGCAGCATATTGTAGATGTGTGCCGCTCGGCCAGGCGGCGGGGAGATGACATCAATCACGTTTTAAAAGCAGGGAACCTTCCTTCCAGTGTGCACGTATACACACGTTAGCATAAAACACACTTAATGATGGGCACGTGTATAAAAGAAAAGACCTCTTTGTGTGATCCCTGCAGCGGTGTAGAATAACCGGGAAGCCGGAGGGAAGGAGAATGAGATCGACTTATCGTTCTTTTCTCTTCTCTTCTGCAATTAATGGCCTTTTCATTAAGAGAGAACAGAAGCAATGACATTTTGGCTCAAGAGGATTTATTATCTCTCTTTTTTCTGTCTTTCATGCACAATATGTACAGTTATTAACTCCTAAATAGAAGATTTTACTCCAGGCGACTAATTCAGTCGTGGATTTCTTGTAAATGACTGCTGGTCTTTAATCCTCCATGAAACAGAAAATGAGGAGTTGATATACGACATTATGCAGCTCTGTCCCACCTTAAACCGTCTCCCAACACTCCTCGCTATATTACAACTTCATCTAGGAATATTCTACATCAATTACAGCCTCCGAAGGCCAATAGGTGATGGACTACACAGACAACGCATAAATCTCAAGGACAATAATGACAACAGAGTAAAGGTCGTCAACACAACACCAGACCTCCGCCAAGGCCAATAGCCCAGCCTTCTATTACATGCAAATAGGACAATCACACTTGTATGAAATATGCATAAAGGTCCAAGTGAATAACGATATGATTTAGACTGAAAAGTGGCCCATTAACATGCATTATAATCAGCAACCCTTTCAAAGCTTCTGCTCATCACTGCTGAAACTCAGATGTTAAAAACCACGACATCATCAGATGCTTCTTACAGTAAGCTTCCTTTGGGAGTTCCACTCAGGAGCAGTTAGTTATCCTGTTGACTGTTAACGTAGATAGATGCTTCACCGGGCTGCTCCTTGGCCCACGCTCCACCTCTCCAGCCAGTTCGGTGAAAGTCAGCATGTTGTCTTTGAGTATTTTCTCAGTTACGGACAAACAAACCATGCAGCCAATAACATAATTTCCTTGGTGATAGAGATAAAAATGAAAATCCTTTTTCTATCCAGCGCTTCGTCATGGATGTTCACCTCGTGTTCCCCCTCCAGTGACAGTGACATTCTGCAATATGAAAAACATTCAAAGAAAACAATCCTTCATTCATCAGCATCTTATCTGTCTTTCAGAAAGAAGGAAGATTTCTAAATCTCTGCTGTAGCACATGGGTGAAGGAATGTTTCCCTGGAATTTTCCTATGATGTAATTAAAAAGCAGCATGCGTTTGACATCCCTGCTGCAGTGTAGCAACTTGCCATCCTTCTTACCATTTCCCCATCTCCGCTCCTTCATCTTTTTATACCCGTCTTATTTTCCACCGGAAATTTCCTCTCTTCACTCGCTCTGTCTACCTAACCCTCCACCGCCCCCCCTCCGTCTCTCTTCACCCCACTCTGTCAGTATCTCCATCCTCATCCATCTATTTTTAGGTGTTCATCTCGACCACCTGCAAACCCTCTAATTAGTTCACATCTGTGTCTGAGCTGCACCATCTCAAGCACACATTCACCAGTACAATACCATAGTGTGCGTGCGCGGCGATGCACAGCATTCTGCACACACACAACCCACCACACTGCTCATTTCTCACCCTGCCCTAATTCTCCTCGCCCTGCTGAAGTTCAAGCTGGAAGAGCCACCGTCACACACATATATACATTCCCACTCGCAAGAAAGAAGAAGGCAGTGATCAAAGATCTAAAATTGTATCTGGCTTTCTGCTCATGATTAGTATAATCAAATCTTTCTCCAGATGCAGTCTAATTAGGAAAATTACCCTGCATTGCAGAGAAAAATAGCAGGTTATTGGTGTCAGTTCAGATTTCTTTTAGTTGTTCCTAATGACCTCACTGCTACTGACGATAAAGAGGATGATGATGATGACAGCATTCAAGGATTCATATTGTCCAGACGTCTTGAGTGAGTAACCTGACACTATCTGCTCTACTTGTTGTGTCTCTCCAGGGCTGCGCAGTAGTTATTCCTGCAGTGTCTGCAGCGTGGTCCTCAACTCCATAGAGCAGTACCATGCACACCTCCAGGGCTCCAAACACCAGAACAAGTGAGTACACCTACTGTATGTCAATAAATCTAAGAGAAAGGTGCTCTGAATGCTCAGTTGAAGACTGCATGTTGAACTTTTCAGGGAAGTGAACAGTCTCCTTCTTTTCTCCCCTGTTGAGGGAATACATGTTATGTCAGCTTACATGGATATCACAGCGATCACTTCCACCTGAGTAGCAATCATGATGAAATGCTGAAATGGCCGTGCAGTCAACTGTATTAATAGTTCCTAGACTCCGGTTCAACTGACGGCTGAAGAGGTGAAACATGGTAAACACGGTTTGTCATTGAACTGTTCAAGGCGGATGCAACCCGACACTTTTAGGGTGTAATCACACCTGCCTGCGTTTTGTCTGGTTGAATCAAACTCTGGTTTTGACCAGAGCCAACAAACCATAGATGTGCAACACTGTTGGTTCGTCGTTACACCTGCAGAGATCAAAGCATGGTCTTCTCTGGCTTCCATTCCATCCCTGAAGCAGCCTGCTTGCAGTGTGAATGCAATCAACTCCACTCAAATGTATGCAGTCTGCATAAAACACAGTCAGAAGGAAGGAGTGAATGGCCGAACGATCCCAGAGACAGAGTTTATCTCCCGAATGCAAATCCTTCCGCCTCAATAAGAGAACAGTTTGCTGCTGCTGAACATTCTGCCATATAAACACAAACAAACCAGGGGACAAATGCATGTACAATTTGAGCCCCTGGATCCAGCGAAAATGAGTCATAAATGCCTCATTTGTCAATAGGCTTCAGAATTATTTGGTGTTTTAAGAGTCAAGCAAGATCAAAGCATTAGCATTTCACGCCTGTTTCACATTGATACATAACTTTATCGTAAAAGTACTACTTTGTGCAAGACTCCTAATGCTGCCTGGATTAATTCCTTCTATGAGGATAATGAGGACTGTGATCATCAGAGTCAGCCAAGTCTCAGAATGTTTATACACACTGTATCTTTAAATGCTTATCTGTTTGTTTTCCAGCCGTATCCGCTTGTCATGACTAAAGGATGACGACTTGGTTTTGTGGTTCTTCAGAGCGTTATATCCACCAGCAGAAGGGACTGTGATATGGAACGGTTACATTTCATGCATTTACCATGAGATAGCTGTGAGCAAGGTTATAGGCAGTGTGTGCGCGTGTGTGTGCGTGTGCGTTTTTCTCTGTTTTTAAAGCAGCGTAATGGGAATTAAGTGTGCTTTGTAGGGTGTATTTTTCACATAAAAGCACGCTTGATGATATAATCTGATTGTTGCGTCTGTTCCTTGTATTCTCTTTTAGAGAGTTGAAACATTTCAGCTCCAAAGTCTGTATGTAGTCACCCCAGAGCATACTGTAGCTCCTCCGGTGCTGCACACACCAAACTTCTGCAAATAAGTTAACTCCGAGGCAGACAGCAGTGGGTGTAGTGAGAAAAACAACCACGATAACAAGGGTGAGAACTCAGACAGGGGAGGAGGAGGAGACCGAAAACAGCCAGTAAATATAAAACATATCTTGTGTTATGAAAATGGCATGCATGGTTTGTTTTCTCCTGTCAGCACATTAATTTAAATTTTACACAATGCAAAAGCTTCCATTATAACGTGTCGCTCAGAGTTATTGTCTATAAAACAAGAAAATATAAAGCATTTGATAATGGAACTGATCCCTATGTTAGATGTGTTTTTCCCATGTTGTGCATGTTAGTTTGTTTTAAACCACAGGAACAGAAAAACCTAATGTGTCTCCTACCTCTGAGGCTTAGAGGTGAAATTGTGGTCGGGATTAAAACAGCATTAAAATTTAAAGCCACCTCCCGTTCTTGGTATTCCACTGGGATCTGCTGCGGCCAGCATTTGAAACCACTATAGGAGGAACCTTTTGAGCTTCAAGCCAATAAATAATAATATGACATTTTGTATATAACAGAACATTTGATGTTTCTCTTCCCTCTTTGTCAAGATGAACCGTTTTATTCAGGTTTATTTTAACAGTTCACAGCAAAACATCAAGGGAAGGTTTGCTAAAGGTCACAAATTTGATCTCCACAGCAGGTTGTTCATTAATAAATACATGGTTGTAATAGTGAATGCAGATCGCTGTAAGTCAGCATGGATACGAGTATCAGCTCCTTAAACGTGATGGTTGAACTGTATCAGATTCCTGCAGAGAGGCTGTAATTCATGGCAACAACAGTGACTCACAACTCCCGCCCTATGTCAGTTGTACCGTCCTGAAGCGGAAAAGAGGGCTGACACACTGAAAGATTTTATGAAAGAGAAAGAGAGAGTAAGCAAGACGGAGAGGAACAACAGAGGCCGAATGAAATGAACTTCAGACAAAGTGAGACGGATGGGCGGAGAGATGCTCGGAGACAGAAAGACACGGAGGCGAAGAAGAGAATAGAGAGAAAATGGTAAAAGACAGGAACTGATGAGGAGAGACAGATTGACATGGAGAAATGTCCTAATACAGACGGGATGAATGAGAGAAAGGTGCAAAGAGCAAGAGAAAGGACAACAAAATTGCAGTAGAAAGAAGATCTCCTTAAATTGAACTGAAAGGTGGAGCCAAAGAGATAAGAAGCAGTGGACACTGAGGTGAATCCAGCGCTGCTGAGAGCTGCAGGGCTCTGCTACTGAGGATGGATTGATGGAGAACCTGCGGAAAGAGGGCAGTGACGGACAGACTGAGAGATAGCAACCCGGGAGATCTCCAGGAGTGGAACTGGTAGGTCACTGGATCGAACGGGGGAAAGTCCCTCATCCACCTCATCAGACAGGCTGACAGGATGTGTTACTTCAGGGCAGTGGATTTAACTGACAGTTTGTCATGGACGACGAGCATTGTTTTGCAGGACAAAAAGGATTTCTGTGTGTGTGAGATACAAGAGGAGGACGTATCCAATGCCAGGAGACCTCAGGAGTGCCAACCTGTCCACCCTGAGCTCTTTTCAATAATGAAAATGTCATCATAGTCTCATTTATGAACATAAAAAATTTCACATGAAGTCGAATATGTTTCTGTGTAGTTTAGAAGCAAAGTGGTGATGTTGTTAGATGCAATAAGATTCAATTATATTTGATAATTGCCTTGCCCTGTTATTAATGCTACGCTGCTATGCATTATGGGTAAACCCTTCAAGCACTGTCTGCAGGATTGCACACATGCAGACAGTGTGCACGAAGTGTGAAAATGTCCTTAAAGCACAAGTGATTTTACAGTGTGACAGGCCCGAGCGCTGGCAGACATATTGCAAACACAGTTTGGTCTGCGAGAGCAAACACTGGTATTTGGGTCGAGTCTTGCCAGCTTTGTTACACTGCAGTATCGATCCTCCGGGAAACATGGAACAAGACCGAAAGTTCCGCCTCATCGACCTCACTTCCTCTGCTCTCAGCCAGCCACTGAGGTGAAACACAATACAGGTATATGAGTATGTGGTAGGAGCCGCCGTGGTATAACACACAGTCTTTATCCTTAAATCACTCGGCAGTACATTCTAGTCTTTGCAACGCTGAGTAAAATGCAAAGTGTCACTTTTCTACTGACACGTGTAAACACACTGATACACACTAGACAACCTCGAAGGCACTGCGAGTTCAGACAAAAAAAAGGGGACATGAGGGTCCATGGGCGATGTGTTTGTGCATTAGCGTCGGTTTATTTTTGGGGCACATGACGTGAACACAACTGTCTTCCCTTAAAAACAAGCAGCGGGATGCCGAACAGATGTGCTTTAGGTTTGCGTTTCGCTACGACAATGTGTACATGTGTTTGACACATCATGAGATCATTCATATCCAGGGGCTGGACGGTATAACGTGAGAGCTCCCCACCCCCCACCTTTCAGTACGCGTCTGAGGGGTCTCAGGGTGAGCTTGTGCGAGGAGCTTTCGCGAGGAGACGAAAGCACAGCTGACAGTAGCCGGGGATTGGCTCACACCCTGTGTGTCTGTGTGTGTGTGTCTGATGTTTGGCATTAGGGATGTGTCATCGTCAAACAACAACAGTTTTCTCTCCTCTTTAAACAGCTGTATGTGTCTATCTGCCAGCCTTCCTTATCTGTACCTCACATCTGTTCCGCTCACCGCAGCTGCAGATTCTGTGAAACACCGCAGACTGCACACAGTCGCACCAGACTGGTCACTGTAATTGGACCTATACATGATGATAACAGCAGAAATATAACTTGATTAACTTGGCAGAGCATTTTCGCAGGCTGCAGGAGATTGCACTGGACTGTAGTCGGCCGGCAAAGAGGGACAGAGGTGTGCAGCAGAGAGTGGCACCGGGGAAAATAGATGAACAATAAATCCCCAGATAAACTACTGACAGAGGCGCTCCTAAAGATTAACAGCTAGTTTTACAATAGTGAAATGAGCATAAGATGAAGCCATCAATGTCTGATGATTGCAAGCTGTTCCAACAGACTGACTGTATGGACCCACGTACGCAGCAGGTAGTAAATCCAGTCCTGTGGCATGTCAGTAATCTTAGCACTCTGGATAACATCTCTGCAGGAATCAGCACCACATTGCTGTTCTAGCATATTTACCTCTACTGCTCACTGCAACCGGTGCTACAAAAAACATCATAGAGATGTGATAAAATACACAAGCACCCCTCCATAATGTCACTGTTGTGACATGGATGAGTGCAGTCAAATAACATCTTGACAGTAACATCCATGGTATCATTTTTTAGCAGTGAATCTTGCTCATAGAAACAGTGCGGAACATCCTCGAGGCAATCAGGGCTTTTTATGTAACGATTTCCAGAATGTGGTTACTGTCTGGGAAGTTTACCGCATTAAAATTAAAACAACAAAGAACGGAAGACAACAAGACAAGACACTAATTAGTTACTCGGAGGCCTCCAAGAGAAAAACAGAGCAACCGGTAAAGCACAGTTGACTGTACGGGACTTGTCAGCATGGTTGTGTGTCTGCCCCGATGACACTGCCTGGCTTTAACTACCCATATAATATTCATTCATGTTCACATCGCTCACAATGATTCCGTGGCCTTTGCTTTCTGGGCGCTTTTTCATTATATGACTCTGACCTCTGGCCTGTCTTAATGTGTGTTTATGCACATAGTCTGTGCTTGTGTATGAGCGCGGGTCTGTGATGCTGATGTTAACGCAGGCCCCAAGGGTACGAGGGCGAGGTCGGGGACAATCCATTTAGCCTGCTCACTCTCGTAATTATTCAGCATCAGTATCACTGAGGACACGTACACACAACTACAGAACTAACTAATGCACATTTAAGCAGAGAACACACACACACACAGAAAGAGGGCAGCAAAGCAGAGTGTGAGAGATTACAGTGCTTAGTGTGAAGTAACTCTCGATGCAAAGGGATGAGCTAGCGACCTGCTAATAGGGCAGGCTCGCTGCATATATGTGTGTGTCATGGTCTGAGTGTGTGTGTGTGTGTGCGCGCGCTCGGAAATCCGCTCACTGCTTGAGGCAAGGTCAAAGGTTAATTCAGGACTGTCGCTGGTTCGCTCCCCTCACATGACTCTACACTTGAACACACACACACACTTGTCCTTGTCTTCCCTCACACCTTCTGCCCAAAAAATCACACAGATATTCAGCGGTTTCTACACACACACATACACACATGTACGCACACATAAATCCCCGCCTTGAGCTCCTCTGTCTGTGATGGTAATAAGAGGCCAAAGGGGGGAGGGGGGGTGTCACGCCTGTATCATGACTCACAGCTCGGCTCCCCTAGCAACTGCCGGACTGCGTTTACCTGGCACACGGATACACGCGCTCGCCGGGGTGCCAAGGTGACCTTCACATCCTCACAAACACTCCCTCGGACACGGAACACTCTCTCTGCCCTGTCTCTCTCTCTCTCTCTCTCTCACTTTCCCATCCTCACATATCTCACATCCCACACGTGTGGCCCTGGGACAGATTATTGGATTAGTCTATTAAGAAACTCTTTTTTATCTCATCCCCTGCCTCACCTTCTCCATTCCTGCCTACCTTAACCGTGTTAACTTTTCTGCTTTCGTCCTTCCTCCCGACACGTCCCTCTGTGCTACCTCATACCTCCTCATGCAGACACTGGACGCATCCTAATTGTTCCTAGCACATACTGATATGACATACGGCAGGCCATGTTGCAAAGCATGTTACAAATACAAGATTTAGTATGCGTATACCCTTTGTGTTTCATAAATAGTGCATCTCCTTCACATATATGAGATTATTGATTGAGGCTTGTGGGGACAAGCCTCAACCAGACATGTCCCCTTAATAGGGGACATGTCTGGTGAATAGGGAGGCCGCTGGAGAACAGGGACGTTTTCAGCTTCCAGAAACTGTCTACACAACTAGGCGACATAAGGCCGAATGTTCGAAAGTAACACGATGTCCATGTTGTCTCCGATGTCCATGAGATATGCCATTGACAATCATAATGGGCTACTCTGAGGACAACATTCACAACAGCGATGCATTTGCCACACAACTGCATGATAGAGGTGAAAACCCGCCTATCGAATATGTGTGAGCCCAACGAAATCTTTCTCTAAGGCGAACAGCAGTCAGGTCGAGGCCTCTGTGAGGACGACGGTCCGTAAGACAGCTTCTCTCAGGCAGTTTGTGAACTGTCTGTGCAGAGATTCTCCAGATATGATGACGCTGATACTCACTGCATCAGCTGAACCAGTAGTTGGTCTTAGGCGGTCAAACAGATGCAGAACCTTGTTGTGACAAGTCCTTTATGGGAATGCGGTCAATTGGCTGTGGCGCCAAAATGCTGGAATGACTTATGACTGACATGACTTATCCTCGAAATATTAACATGTAGCAGTTTTATGAACTGACATGACAGTTTGCAACATGCAAATTGTCATCTCCCTCTAGACTTGTCACATTTTTGGCATTGTGTTGCGCCATTGTGGAGCATCACTGTAGTGATCATGTTTCAGTCAGTATCTTGGTATTGTGCAATTGTGCAAGCGATGGATTATCTTGGCATTTTCCAGAAAAAATTGTTATGCGCCAATAAAAATGGTACAAAAATGTTCTTTCTGACATTCTGTCACTGCTGCCCTGCAGAATGGATCAGCATGGATCTGCCTCTATCTTTGACCCCTCCTGCTGCCCCACACTGTTTTCATTCAGCCCTCTTATCTTGTTGTCTTTCCTTCCGTCCTACCTGTCCCCTCCTGGAGAACAACACAGGCTACCACAAGTCGTTCATGACCACTTCCCTGTGAATCTGAAGTGGTAGATGAATCCTGACAGAGCAGACAGGGTCTAGAGGCCACACTTTTAACAGCCATTACCAGGATAGGCGCTGACAGCTATGGTGCCTGTGCATCCCCCCCCCCACTTCTCTCACTCTGTCCTTGTACTGGAAATGTTTGTGTGCGTCCAAACCCACCAATTAGGACACAGTGGAGGACTGGCGTTTTAACAAGGACTGTGATGAAAATAGTGGGGTTTGTTGTGTTGTCTGGTGTTTTATTTCAGACTGACCGATGGCCCCATACAGAGAGAGACATCTCTCTGTATGTGGGTCTGAGCAGAGGTATAAAAACAGACGGTGCTGCGCTCAAACGTTTCAAGATCACATCCAAAAAGAAAGGTTACAACAGAACTGAAACTGGTATTGCATCTCTAGTTCTTTCTTGTGTGGATTTCTGTTATGACATGACATGAATAACATGAATCAATTTCAGTTACACTTCGCGGATCGTCTGCAGAATTACTCCAAATTGTGGTACCTTTAAGTCCATCTGTACTACAGTGGGTCCAAATAAATATGATTACAAATGCTTAATTAAGTGTTTTGCTTAGCTTGAGTCTTACTTATCTATAATGAAGTATGGCGTGTTTGCCTCTGGAGTTTGTTTCATGGCGATAAGACTAAGGAATGCTGCAGCAGCAGCAGCAACTCCACACATGAAAAACAATCAGCAGCTCAAGATAAAGTCCAAATTCACATTAATTATTGCACCATAAACACGAGGGTTTATCTCTGTCTTTTGTATTAATTTGGGAAACAGCCAGATGAAGGCATAATAGATGGCTGTAATTATGAGAATAATGTGAAACAGGATTATTGTTAATGCTTCACGTAGAGCTGTTATCCGTGGTAGAATTCTTACCCGCACATTTGTTTCAATACAAGAGCAGTGGGGACTTATTGTGCCATCATACTCGATACTAACAATGTTATGAGACATGCATTTACAGGTAAATAAGATTACTTCCCAGGGATTGAGCACGCCGGAAACAGAATATCTTCCTCTTGCGGGTTTTTCATTGCCTGTGGCTAAAGAGGCCTGTCTTGTCAGATCTGCCTGAGTCAGAGACTAAACAAGACTAACAATTTCTTTCCTGTGTTTTGTTTTCAGCCTGAAGCAACACCAGCAGTAAGCCACGAGACAGGCCACTCAAGAACCCAAGACGAGATGGAGACGGAGATTAGTGGAGTAAACAACTTCAGAAACCGTGACTTATGTCAGGAACTGAAGAGTATGAGAACAGAGTGAATTCAGAGTGAGTGTGTGTGTGTTCGGGTGTCAAGGGGCATCCGTGCACACATGTGTAGTATGCATCATTGCGAGGGTGTTTATTTCTATCTCCGATCTAAAAATATATCTCTATAATATATAGATTTATTCAGCACCTAAGTGTTTGACATGTGTTCTCCACACCAACAGCCGTCAGAAGAATTATGACGGCGTATTGCCATATAACTCCTGTGTGAACCACAGTCCTAAAATTGAACTGATGTCAGTGCGTCGCCCAGTGTTAATAATCATTTCAATGATCGTCATTGAGCTAAAGTAATAATAACTCTAGCCGCCCCCCTCCCCACCCCAACAAGTGTTCTGACAGTGATCCAAGTGATCCTGTTTTTACACACAGCGACGCTAATGGTGGCACATGCATGGCTCACTTTCAGTCCACTTGAAACCTACTCAGGCCCAGACTTTCTAATCCAAGGACGAGGGAGCTCCCAGTGACCTCAGATTGCATGAAATCTCCATAACTTTAAAAGGTCTTTTCGGTTCGAATCTTGTGTTGTCTGTATGTGTAGTGGATTGGTGTGACTTTATTCAAATGATGGATGTGTCATCTATTCGTATATTCCATGTAATCAAAACCTGGAGATGCGGCATGAATAAGTGCAGGAGGTAGCAGCGAAAAAAGCAGCACAAAGACTTTTAAACTCCTGCTCCGATGTGAGGGTCTGTGCCATTGTGGATCATATACTGTTGCAAACATTCCTACAGAGCTGAATACTGATGTCAGACGCAGACCGGAGGTTACAAAGATTCTCTGCCCTGTTGAGAAGGGCAGTGTTATGTTTTTTTCTGTTGCTGTGGCCAGAGAAAAATGTTAAACCATGTAGCAGCCAATGTACAATACAACTGGTATGTAATTCAATGCATGCAAATGTAAAACGTTGCATTCACTTGCCTTTTTTAAACCTATTGCTTTGCGCATTTTGGCAATAGCGCTGCTTTCTAGTGATAGCTTCGTAAGGCATTACTGCACATACCCGCACCTGCACAAGGAGGTCACCTTTTTAGCATTGAACCGGCTTCATTTATTCATGGAAAAACAAAGCATACCTTTTGATACCTAGAGATTAGAGCAGTGACCGTTGTATAACTCCTCTCAGAGTGTCTGTAAAGTGAATTTCAACAATCGTTTGTAGCACCTTCAAATGAGCGAGGAGAAAAGACGCTCCACTTTGCTGTGCTGCTGCAGATCAGCCCTGAGCAGCGTTTTCTCTACAAGCTGAATAAAGGACTGAAAAACACAGCACTCTGCAAAGATATTCTCTGTTAGTTTTATTCTCTGTTAAGCTGTTTTTTTTTTTTTTCATTTTGTGCACGGAGGAGAGTGAACTTTACATAACCTAATTAGAAATTATTTTTTTCCCCTCTGCAGACATATGGATGAGTCAATGATTTTTATGCAACAACACTGTAATAATAAGAACCGTACAAATGCAGTTTTCAAGTGACATAGTTCAATGAAGCAAAAAAAGTGTTATGTGTACATAAGCAGTAGCTGTAAGTGAAGTTTGTGTATTGAGAATTACAAGAGTTTTGTATTCATATTGTTTATCTGCACTGAGCCACATGCCGATGGGGGGGGGGGGGGGGTTCTTTGTGATTT
>CAAKHC010003974.1:10570-53548 GCA_901007825.1 Macroramphosus scolopax | reverse complement strand
CAAACCTCATTGGCTGAGAAAGGAAACTCATTAAAAAAACCTGTGTGTGTGTGTGTGTGTGTGTGTGTAGACAAAAGACTGCCATGAGTCACATATTTTAGCAGATGTTACATTATATATGACAGATGTATTTATGGGTAGGAGTTATGTGATATGATGCAAGCAGGTGGGTGTCTTTGTATGTGAAGGGGGGAAGAGAATCGCTGTGAGCACACTTGTAAACACACCTGATGATGAAGATGAAGATGACCTCTATTTTCTCTTGCAGATTCAGACCTTTTTTGCATTTTCTGTTTGTTCGCACTGCCACGCGGATGTGTGAGGATTCACCCGCAGCAATCCTCTTGTCAACACAAATGCACAACCTTTTTTAAGTTGGATCAACGCAGTCACACTTTAATTTTTAAATCGTCTTAAAGTTGTATGAAATTGTTAAAGAATTCATGATTGAATTCTTTAAAGAAGTCAGTCCAAAGTAATGCAACGGCAATTTGATTTTGTGGCGGCATATGGTGCCGTTAGTTTTACACACAAGAGAGTATAAATACACAGAGTCGCTATTGCTGAGGAAAACAACACTGAAATGAAATGGTTGAATTCATTAAAGGATTATAACTTTCAGTAATCTTGTTTATCACTTTCACTTGTTGCCTCTATTCGCAATCCTCATTCTTTTTCTCGCTGCATAAAACAATCAATCATTCAAACACAATTTCCGTGCAGGTTTATAGGATGAATAATGTCACATAACAGAGTGTGAGAAGGCAGAACAGCCATGTTATGTAAAGTAAACTGGGTATGTGAAGTAACAACATGTGATTCTTATCACAATCCAATAATGACTGTGATAAGAATCACAAAAATTAGGTCGATTTCATGAGAAATCTAATTTTACGGATCATTTTTCAACACAGCGTTTGCTACATTGTATAGAAGTCAAGGCTGAAACACAGAAATTATGTCACCTTGATGACATAAAGTTAAGCTCCAGGGAAAATGAGCAGCTTGTCTTTAGTTGATTGTTAACTGTGCAGCCGATGTGCAACACGACTGCGATGCAAATCGATGCATGCAAAATGTTCAAACGTCTTTGAACCCTTTGCTTGTGTATTTTGGCAATAGCGCCGCTTTCTAGTGATAGCTATGTAATGCATTACTGCACGTACCCGCACCTACACAAAGACGGCTGAGGACGGATACAAAACACACACATGCCTTTCGTAAATATCTCGTTGAATTAAATGAGCACCGTAACCCACTGACGTTCTGAATAAATCCCGTTAGATGGATCCGCGCAGTGGAGTGATATGTACAGTACGTCATTGTTTCCGTAATGTAATAACATCGCATGGAAACCAGACTTGTTATTTCCAACAGTTATTTATAACAGTACAGTAAATGGTTGAAAAAACAAGCGCAGGAGGGAGACGGGCGAAGACGGCAGGAGGGGGAGGAAATCAGAGCTAATGGGCTGTGCTGCGCGCTCTTAATGGTTCGCTGTAGTCAACAGGAGATGAACTAAATAAAACATTAAACATGGTATAATGTCATTTTCCCTGTGCCATCCATCCTCTGTGCACCATAAGTCGGCTGGTGTGAGAATTCTAGGCCGGCACTCCACTTAGCCCACATGTTATCTCGGCTCATGCATATTCATGACCCTATCACTGTAACCCCATGTTCTGCTGGGATGTGTCTCTGCAAAGGTAATCTCTCTGTTGAGCGTGAACACATAACCCAGCTCCATTTGAAGCATTAGTGTGTCTCAGCCTCATTGTAGTGTTAACACTGAATTAGCCGCGGTAATTGATTGTGAAATGGTTCCAAAACACATGAAGGAGTATCACTCCGCCGCTGTTACGGTGCCTAGAGAAACCGGTTTCTTCCCTGTGACCCTGCACAGCCGGAGAAGCATTTTATGAAAATGTCAATAGGCCTTCAGTTGACATTTTAAAGAATGAACGAGGCACCGGGGTCACACAGAGCGAAATCTCTCCCTGATAGCAGGGAGATGATTTCATTTGTGTGCAATATCGACTCTTTGTGATTGTAAAGCACAGTGAGTCATCCCTCCTGACAACCGGTAAATGAGCTAAAAAGAATGGCCTTCTGGGGGGAAATAACTTTTATCTAGTAATAACAATGCATACTGGATATAAGATATTACACTGGTGGTGGAGATGTAACGACAGTGACATTTATTAATACAATTTAGCACCTTGTCCTTCTTATCTGGTCCAACTTAACATTTAATAGGACAGTTAATGTGTGCCAGTTCTAAGGTTATCCTGTAGCCTTGCAGAGAATATATGAGCCTGTGCAGGTCAGGCATCTCTGCAGCAAAACACCACGAGATTGCTGCAATCTAACATCCTATGTCTGCCTTCAAGAATTCACAGAAGATTACTGGCATTTTGTTGTTGCTTCAAATGCATTCCTGCTGCGTAGATGTATATGCGTCTGGCTGTTTTTGACGCCCCGCCACACAATGATCCTCTGTCTCAAATGCCAGTTGGAGCTGTGAGGCTGAAATGGTGACAATGATCTTTGACAGTGAAGCTCTGACAGCTCTGACAATAACAAGCCCGCTGCATGGAACGGAGCGGCGGAGGCGGGACCCTGTTGCTGCTGGCCTGTCTAGGGCGGCGGCGCCATTGTTGACGGCAAAAGCCAGTAACCACGCAGACACGACGTGTGATCAGTGCAGTAAGAGATCACTCAAGCGAGTGTCTAAATGTGCGGGTTGAATGTCTGAGTCCATAAAGTTCATCAAAACAACAACAGTTCATTTAAGGATTTTAAAGTCATCTTTTTTTAAAGTCCAACTGTGTACAAGGTCAAATAAATCATTAAAACCTAGTACTCATTATATATCCTTTGTTTAACTGTGTGCCGTCCTACATGCCTTTGTGACCAAGGCCAGTAGTTACATAATAATTAAATTATATCATGAGGAAGTAAGCCTGACAGATTACTCCAATATTTGTAACCTTGTTTTAAGCTAAAGACAACAAGGCTGTAACTCCAGTCACGCAGAGACATTGTTGTTGCTTCTGCAGACATCCAAATATGTCCCTTGCTGTTTTTCAAATGAGGAAGCTTTGCCAAGTGGCAGAGACTCCTCCAGTAAAAAGCTTTCTGCTGTCCCTGCTCCACGGCTGGTCAGAGAGGCTTTAATTAAAACTCTGATCAGACCCTTCCACTGTTTCATCCGCTGACTGCATCAACGCACATTTAGTGTGCGTGTGTGCGTGCTCTCAAAGCAGATATCTGTGAGTGTGTGCACAAACAGGTGGGGTTGTTTTTTGCATAATGATGTATATGTAAATGTGCGTGCGTGCGTGCGTGCGTGCGTGCGTGCGTGCGTGCGTGCGTGCGTGCGTGCGTGCGTGCGTGCGTGTGCGTGATTTGAGTGTACTGGCAAATAGCTTATTCAGTGTGCATGCACCCTAAAAAATTCATTACAAGACGCATGCTCCATCTAAAATCTATTTCACCATCTGGAGACTTTCATCACAAATCCATCCTGTTTGTTCGAGGGAAAAGTCATTGAATTTGACTAAAAACAGGAACCGCTTACAAACTGCAGGCAATTTCACATGTGGGACAAAAAGAAAACTGAACTTTACCTGCTAGAAAATGTTTTCCTGATGTGGATTTCCCTTGTGGTACAGTGAAGTAAAAACCATTCAGGCTTACATCAAACAAAAGGGACTAAGCGCAGGACTGTTTCAGGGATGTCCCACAATACCTCCACACTTCCAAACTAGGCTATTCATAAACTGGGCCAGTAAGGCAGCATTTGGCCTAATACTGTATGTATCTGGGCCTCGACTCAGGAGGGGGACAGACAGTGTAATAAGTCTGTCTGTCAGCTGACGGCTACATCTGATGGCTTCTCCCCCTCCTCCCCCCCACTGTGACTGCTGTCATCTCAAAATCATGCACCCAGCCTGCAGAGCTCACCCCAAACTGCGATCTAAATCTGTAATCAGTAAGCAGACACATACACATACACAGACAGCCTGTCTGCCGCTGAAATTAGTTTGTCAAAGCCAACAGGCAGCGAGGTGCTCTGTCTCCCTGTCAGATCCCCGTCCCCTCATGCCCGTTTGTGATAAAGGATGAAGAAACAACCGTCATTGTTAAAGCCAATAAGCCTCGATATGCATTTTTTAATTGCAACGTGAAAACTTTATGAAAGGGGAAAATACAGTCATGTTTTCTGTTCAATAAAACAACAACAAACTATTCTAAGGGTCTCGTGGTGATCTTCAAAAATGATATCTCTCTTGCGGAGATAAAAAGGGTTTAACTGGCAGGTGCTTGTTTGCTCGCAGCTCTCCAGCTCAATTTTTCTGGCAAAGCCGCGGCTTCATGACTGTTAAATCCCGGCTCTGCTCTCTGCGTAGCACTCCAGGGCTGCAATTTATGATTATTTTCATCAGCATTTCTTCACGATTAGCTGATTAATCATTTAGTCAAAAAGAATTTTTAAATAATATCACATGATGCATTCAGAGTGCTTCAGCAGTCTGATCAATATCCCCAAAAATGTTTCCCTTTTCCAACAATCTAAATGTAAAACAGCAATTAATCCTTAGAATTTGTGGAACTCTAACCGATAAACGTTTGATATCACTGTGTGGCAGAAAGGACGGCATGTTGTATAGATTATTATTTATTTATATTTAAAATGTCCAGCTATAGCAGAGGTGCGCTTATATTGTGTATGTTCATTTTTCAGACATTTGGGGTATAAAAAGTGAAAGGGTACATCAGTGGCCGTCATGCCTACAAATCATGTAAAATGTCTGACAAAGCAGAAACGACAAAATATCCACAATTTCAATTAAAGGTTTCAGCTAAGCAGAAAATTACCTGAGCACAGACTCAGAACAAGGAACCAGCTTTTTTCCGTGCATCAGCATTATGTGAGAGTGTGAGAGGAAGAGAAAAGGAGACGGTCAAGCAGAGAAAGATAAACGCCACGTAGAGTCTACGCAGGCGGTAAAGAGTTGGGCAATGACATACTTTTTGTGTGGCTTTTGTTTGGCACATTGGAAATCAAAGGGAAGGACGAGCTCGATCAGGACATCAAGTGAAGGATGCATCATTAAAGGTCCCGAGCTCATTGTAGTGCAGATATCAAGTTTCAAGAAGTAAATGATTCCCGTGTGAAACCCTTTGATGGTTCATGTGACTAATGAGTAAAAGGTTGCATAAGATTATTAATTAAACATTGAAATGGATGAACCATACACTGCCTCTAATGATACACATCCTTTCTTAACTTTAAAGCAAATTACAAATGTGTCACGGCATTAATGAGGTACTGTTGTACCAGAGAAGCGGATGAGACAGAATATAATGCAGACCCATTAGGACACTAAAACGCACTTAGCCTTCATTAGAGGAGGAAAAAAGTGGGCAGTAAGACTCTCGTGTTGTGTGGGTAAATGTAAAAGGCCTGAGAGTTAACTGGGCTGAGTCCCCATGAGAAGCAATATATAATCTTTTAGGTCACAAACCAGAGGGCGGCTGTCATCACAATCACTGTGGGAGGAAGAACACCGCACGGGTCTGAATAGGCTGCTAATATATCTCACATCCCTGGGGTGGATGATGTCATCCGTCCTAAAATCCGTTGCTGCTTTGACATCTGTGCAGAGGCAGTTGACAGTTTGCACACGTGAGTCACAAGAGTCACCTCCTGTGTGTCAACACAACAAAAAAAACAAGAATGTGTGTCCTGTTTTGGGTACTCAACCAAATGAGAATGACGTAACCTTATTAAGCAGGGTCGCCTTGGAAACTGCAAAATATTTTCTTCACAACAGTGACGAATGATGTAAATGAAACCGAAACTTTTCTCGACACGCGTCACCTTTGATCCTGCCGTTGTCGTCCTGTGTGAAATCCTGTGTGAGATCATCGGTGACTAAATTTGAACATGTCAGCTTACAGGCATTATGGCTAGCTCAGCTAAAAAACTTTGATCCGGACTTAACCGACAGCTGCAAGACCGAAAGTTGAACAGAATGTCACGTTTGACTGACTTCAGAATTCTCCTGAGGATCGATGACCTTTGTTATCATTTGAACTAATTTAAAAAGTGCTGCAAAGCGACGCCGTGTTTATGTGATTACTTCCTCTTTCCAGAACACAAACGCCTAATTGCAAACATCTTTTGCCAATCAGCGCCTTTCATTTAATGATAACTGTTTGCCAACAAGCACTAAACGGACGCATTCATCTGAAATGAGAGGCTCGTTACGCTGACTTCGCATTGCGTTAGACACCTGTCACCAACACAGCCTCCAATCAGCCTCTCAGTCACAGCCTGCTTGAGATTCTGATCACGAAATTGTTGGAAATTGCATCACACCTGCATGTGTGGCAGGTTACAGACAGACGGACGGACGCAGAGGAAAGAGGAACTCTTACTGATTGGTCCAGGTAGCCTGCGGGCACAAATAGCGTCAGAGAGCGAGCACAAGAAGGGAAGGGACAGTATGTTTTCACATTTCAGTTCCGGCCCCACACAAGCTTCTATTAGATGACAGATGAAACACTTCCCACCCTGCACACTGCAGATATCACTCAGCACAGCCCTCCTCCCTCTTGCAGCTCACCTCTCCATCTGGCTACTGCCTCATCCCAATTTTACCCCCCGCACACCACCAAATTCAAACACTTTCTATTTCTCTGTCAGCCTGTCGTCCTTCCAAGCGCGGTGGCTCTAGCCAGGTATGTAAATTAAGTTAATCGGATTGTCGCCCGCGGGAACGAAGCACAACTTTCACGAAGTTAAATTATACCTTAATTCAATCAGCATCTTCTTTTCTCCGTCTTTCCACATTCTGTGCACGTGTACACAGACACATTGAAAGTGTGTGTGTGTGTGTGTGTGTTTATGCACAAGACACGTTTTTTCTCTCTGAGCTGCATTACCAGCAGTTTGGCAGAAATTAGCCATAATCATGTTAGACACTCTCCCTCTTCGTCTGTGATGAGCACAAATGTGGGACAGAGTCAAAAGCATGTTCCCGTCCAAATAAAGTCAAGCCAGTGATCAACTCTCCAGACCAAGACAGCAGCTTAAGTGTTGGCAGAGGCCACTGAATGGTTGAGAGAGGGCGGATCGAAGTTGACACTCTGTCATTTAATGCAGAATTGCCACTGAAGGCCTTTGAAAACTTGAATTTGATAACATTGTCGGCTCCTCTTGTAATGAAATGAACCAGGTGTCAGAGGCTAGTGACGGTTAGCAGCGACAGGCTGCCACGCTTCACTGAGAAGGAACCCCGGGGGGGGGAATGTGGTCCAGAAGAAAGTGTTACATATTCAATCATCACCAATACGTCCAGGATGCATACCAGTGTCTCACCATCATCCGTCACCCTGTCCTTCACACATTGTATGTGTGTGTGTGTGTATTCGTGGACATGACTGGGGCAGTCGCTCCATATTTATTCTCCCCCTGACATTGACCTGGTTTCTACACACCGTCTCCATCTCCTAAGTCTTAATGCCCTAACTGTCAATCAAAGTCTCCTCGCCTCCCTCCAGCACTACCTTAGGGAGGTTTTCTAATGAAGAACATGTCTGTATTTTGGGACGAAAGGCTGCCTGTGAGACAGTTTTATATGAGCGTGTCTGAGGAGGGAAAATACAGAGACAGTTATAGCAACTTGTGTCCAGCTGTTCAGTAAATAAGTTAGAACGATCAGTTTTCCCTACAGTACTGAATAACAACCCTGTCCAAGGACTTATTTTGGCTGAAATGTGTTCAGACTGTGTGTACGGGTGTTGCCGTACTCTGTTGTTGATGTTGTTTGGCACCAGTCTGCACAGTGGTGATCGGGAAGGGATCAAGGCCCCATTTATAGAATCAAAAGACTACTTCAAACCATCAGATATATCAGCTTATCAGAAAAATACAAAGCTAAATATTAGTATTGGTGAGCTCTCAGGGAATCCGTGTCAATATATATCTGTTTTAATTTCAGATTGTACCAGGGATACCAGCAATACTGAGGTGCAATAACCAGGAATGCACACGTAAGAGGAAGAAAAACTCAGCTCATGTTTCCAATTTATTTTTACTTTGTAAAGTTAATTTTCTGTCAAGACTGAATTTCTGCTGCCAGAAGTTATTTAGGAACTTGGCTTGATTTTGTGTTTGTGGATCTGCAGCAACAACAGTGAGACAGTCGTGCCAGCTGCTTTCAGTCCAGGCCTACAGAGGAACAAGCTTTGTGGGAATTAGTGGTCACACTGGTATTCTCCAACACACACACACACACCTTCCCCTCCCAGCAAAGTATGAGACTGACAATCAAAGAGGATTTACCGACGCTGTCTTATACCTGCTTTCCATTTCCTTTTTTCCCCCTCATGTTTCTTAGCACTCACACACAGTCATGTTATCTTCACTTCAGAGGACATTACGCTGACTTACATCCCTGCACACTCACCCTAACCATAACTATTACTTGCTTGACCCTTACCTTTACCTAAACTAACTTTACAGAAACTCACCCCCAAGATTTAATGATGAAAACGGTTCCCACAATATTACTGCGGAAAAACATTTTTGTCCCCACAGTATAAGGAACACCTCGTACACGCTTCTCATGTACGCTCAGACACACTAGCACTATAAACTGCATCTTAAAGGTGGTCGATCAAACATTTAATTTTACTCCAGTGCTGACAGAGGCCTCTCACCAGTGAACAGAGACACCGCGTTTATCGACCGGCGTCCAGAGGGCCCCAGCAGCTATTATAGCAGCAATGAGTGACTGGCCCAGTCAATAGACTTTCTATTAGTGGACTGCTCCCTCAGCCCCACGCCAGCACACAGCCAGCAAGAGAGAGAGAGAGGAGGGAAGAGAGACTTGGGAGCTGTATGAAGGTCAGTGATAGGAGCAGAGAGAACCCTGAGGGAAATGAGCTGTGTGTGAGCGAGTGTGTGTGAGGGAGAATGAGGATTAGATCAATAAGAGGAATAAATAGACACTGACACTGGACTCAGCTTTCAGACACAGATACTAGAAACTGCTAAATACTGTACTTGGACAAGTCTTTGCCTATCATCACAAACACGTAACAACACATTCACACTCTGTCACTGATACATTAGTAAAAGGTGGATTTGTCCATCGACTAAATAATGATGATCGTACTTTTCCACAAAAGACCTCAGCGTCGGTGCCCTTGGTGCGCCTGAGGCGGACGTAGACCGATCAAGATGAGCTGTGAGGTGCTCACGCTGTTTCGCTCTAACAGAGGAAGTAATAACCAGGGCAAAAACCTATCTCACACTAATACCTCCTATCATTAACGATGCCACACCGCTTAAACAAAGATTTAACTGACAGCCCAAGAGAGAGAGATGAGTCCAAAGAACAGCAGGAGCAGCAGCAGTTCAAAGTGTTTGGAGCTGATAGTTGGTGTGGAAGATTCTGCACACAAGTGCTCAACGACAAAAGGAACAGCAAGTCCAGCTTTTGCTCATTTGAGGAATTTCAAGGGCTGAAATCCACGCTGAGGTAAGCCAACGCTAAGGTTTGCCAGGTAGTGTGGGCTGCTTTTGGTTGGTTACCTTAAAGGATTCTCGATCGAAAGAAATCTTGGTCGAGACATCCTCAGATTGTATGTTCATAATCCACTGTGATTCTCTAGCCAAATACATAACAACAACAATAAATTCTCCAGCAAAAAGAGATGAAAGAAAGTAGTATAATTCCAGGGTGGACCACACAACAGGGAGCTCTGAAGCGAATGAAAGGATTCTGAAAAATGATCTGCACGGTATAAAAGCACTAGTTAAAACATGTGCATGTGCATCCAAAGTGCAATATGCTGAATGGACTCGGCTTCAAAGGGAGTAAATAAACAAGTTATCATAAAGGCAGTAAACTGATGACTAAAACTGGCTGAGGCCAGTGATACAAAATGCATGTGAGCATTTGGAAAAAGAAAATATAGGCGGAATTGTTTTGAAACTTCCGTCTCTCTTAAGCTTCTTGATCAAGACGGATGACAAAAGTCGGACCAACACATTCAGTCAGCAAATGCAAAGTGTCAAGGGGATTAAAACAGAAAGAAACAGACTGCTTCTCTTATGAAGGACTACATCAGAGAAGCTCTTTGCTCTGTAGATCTGTCACTGAGAACAATCAACACACGTCGTTTTCATACTAAGAAACTGCTGCTTACTATGGATCATGTGCAGTCGCCACTCCAGAGAAGTGGAGCACCACAACAATCCTCCTCTTGATGTTACAACAATGAATATGCATTTACTTTCACCTGCCGTGCGTGTTCCTTTTACACGTAATGGGAAAGGGCAGTAGTGTGGCTGAGCACGACGACGGACTAAACAGGAGCAAAATTAGGAAAGACACAGAGGACAAAACATTCACTTTTCATTCAAATTCGTCGTGACAGTCACCCAGAGCTCAGATGTTGTGTGCATACAGCTGCACACAGGAGTTCTGCACAGATATCCTTTGTACCGAAAACAAACTGAGGTTCCTAAACCAGCTTTGATCCATAATAGTTGATCAGAGATATTTAGTCAACCCAGAACCCGACATATCATTACAACCAATGTGCAGCGTGCTGCATGTTTAGTGTCGGCCAACAAGATATTTCAGTTTGCAGTAGAAATATAATCGCTACAATTATGATGAAATTCAATTTATTCTATAACCTGTAACATTTCACGTTTCGCTGCACTCTGGAAACTATTCATTTCATTTCTGGCAGCATTGATAAACAGTTGTTACCCTGTGCCCAGTTGTCTCAATAAATGCATTGCTTGTAGTTGTCCTCTGCTGGATTTATGTCAGTGTTGTTATTTTAATGCCAGACACGCTGTCCAGTGCTCCGACACGCTGTCCAGTGCTTTTGCAAATTAGTTTTTGCCTTGTTGTCACTTAGTTTAGGTTTATAGGTATTCTGTTGAATATTCTTTGGCCAGATTCCACCACGTTTATGCGAATGTATTACCTTTATTGAAAAAACAAGAATTTCTTTATTAAGTAACTCTACTTGTTGGTCATTCTTGATTTCAACTTAAATTGATGATGACAGCATTTGTTTGTATTATTTTGTTTTCCTTCCCTGTTTACCTTTCACCGAGCTACCCCCAATGGGTGTTGTCTGTGATGTCTTTGTTTTCAGGTAATCACAATAGTGCCAGAGATCAGAGATTTAAAGGGTCAAAGCTACATGGGAAACAAGGAGCACAGCTGGATATCCAGCTACCTAACACTGAAGAAGAGTGTCTGAGCGACGGTAAGGATGAAGACGACTGACAGATACAACTTTGTCCTCAAGGTTTTGCTCATTCAAGTCGCATTAATCTTTACACTGACTGATAAACACACACTGCTGCAAGCGCATACAAAATCTAAAACACTCATGACAGGTAAATACTTTTTAAATACGACTCTGTGGAGGTTTGTGGAATTAAATACAACAAATCACAACGTTCAAAACAAACACAATACAACTACAGAAATTGTGCAGGAGAGAAAGAGAAAGATAGTTTAGTTGTCAGTGTATTAGCATGCCAAACACACACATGAACACTTTCTTACTTACTCGCAGTGGCAATGCGTTGTGGGAATATTCCTGTAGGCGAAGACATTAGCAGCAACCTTCTGACAGCCTAATCATGCGTACAAATATCTGACAGAGTCAAATTAGAAGGACGAGTCAGGAACACTGACTACACAGGACATTTCAACATGTCAGTTCCTTATGCTTCATTAACGCGGACAATTAACACACATACACACACACACACACACACACACACAATATGCATCTCTCACTCTTCATGTGTGTGCGTGCGTGTGTGTGCACATGCGTGCATGCTGGTGTGTGTGCGTGCATGCGTGAATACGTGCGTGTGTGTTGGTCTCTGTCTTTCAAGGACATTGTGGTAGTTCATTATTATCTTTAGTTGTTGAAACAGTTCCCTCAAGCATTTCCAGAAAAGAATTTAATACTAGTGAAAGTAGATACACAAAAAACTACCATCACCCCATCACTTTCTCCTTTTACCTGGTTTTAGGCAGCAGTTTCTGCAACATGTTTTTGCAAAGTCATCATTTAAAGTGCAAAGTCAGCTCATTCAAATGAGGCAGAGCAGGATAGTTGGAAATGAAAATTCTTTGATCTACATTTGGACCATTCTGGTTGTGTGGTAAAAACAATATCAGTCCATTGCTAGAAATATTAGCTCACGATCAGCAGCGACATTTGTGGCTCTGATGTTAAAGGGGATTCAATGTGTGGATTCAATACTGGAATCAAGTTAATCGAGCTTAATATATATTACATAATATATAATATATATATATATATATTATATAATATATATCGACAATCAAGTGACCACTATGTCATCTGCAGGCAGCATTGTGTGTCTTAATCACTCTTGTTGTGTCCATTAATGTGTTTGCATTTACAGTATGTGCACAGTTGTTTGTTGCTCATGGGACAGCTGAGCCCCCACTGCTACATCACATCTGCAACCAACTACAATGATCGTTTGAGAAGCTGGAAATATAACCTTCCCAACCTTGAAGAGAACTTTGCCCATATAAAAGGTGACATAAACATGCACATTCTCGTCCCATGTATCAGCCTCTTCCTCTGTTACCACAGCACAACCAACAACACTGACTGCAGGGGCTCGGAGAGGTACACCGTCACCAAACGTTAATCCCACCTCTGCAGCTCTCTCATTTACTTGCGGCTTTTGCACCCTGTTCAGTAAAGTTGGGGGTAATTCATGTGCTTTTGAGGCAATTTCCAAAACCCTGATTGGCTTGGCAAAGGGCGGAGACACTGTGAGCTGCAGGGATTGTGTGCAAGTCTATGAACAAGTGCGAGAGGGAGAGAAGCGTAGGGATGGAAGGAGTACAAAGCATAGGATCCAGAAAAAAAGAGGGAGAGCATCTCAATCAGGGACGAGAGAGCGAAAGATGTAATATAATTGAAGGATGAGGAATCAGCAAGACGGAGGGGGGAGGAAAGGGAAGAAAGATATGAACAGGGAAAGCAAGCATGCGCCACTCATGCACATGCAAGTGCATGTGGAGTGTGTTTGAAGTGTGTATCTGTTCTTGCCTGCCTGCTCTAGTGTGTGTGTGCACCAGACTGAGTAAGCCTCCCTTTATTTGCTGTAAGGATTAAGGGGACAGCTCAAACACATGCACATTCTCGGTCTTAACGCGGTGCCAGACTTGGAGACACACTCACAACTGGGGGATGTGTGAAAAAAAAAAATGCGCACACAGACACATGGCTGCAGAAATGATGAGCACACCCAACAACTCATGTTGAAGGCTCCACCACAGGATCAGAAGTGAAGACAAAAACAGTTTAATACATGGGGTGCGACGCTTTGAAAGCCTGTTGACACTTCAAGAAGGCGTTGATGTGATTAACACTGGGGTCATGCAGAACACTGATAGCTACAGATTTTGATAGACTGTTGAATAAAGTTTCCTCCATCATCTCTAACGGTTTCTGTGTTTCTGCGAGGCAGAGCTGTGTGCTGCTCTGCGCGGAAGCTTAACCCATCATGGTCACACAGGTCAAACACTATCATACCAATTCCGTCAGTTTGAGTAGCTGCTAATCTCAGTTGGCTCAGGACTGGATTATCCAATTAAAAAATGCTGGCCCCTGAAATGGCCCACTCAACACCAAGTGAACAGGCCCAGATGACTGCCACCATGAGAGATAAGAGGGGGGAGGCGGGGGGGCAGGTAGTTCCTGGGAAGACTTTAGTTATTACTTTCTACACCAATTTGGAGATATAATGGGAGAAATTGCATTTAAATTTCTTTAAAGCACCATAATGTAACTTTTGCTGGGCAGCTTCTGCTAACAGCTAGCGTTACACTGACGGAGTCTCGTTGCCATGACGTCCATACTGAGAATTCCAAACTAGTTTCTGGAGTCGTGAAGCCTCTCTCAGGTTTCCTGCCCAGTCACACCATGCTACATTGTACAATTATTAAGATTCATAATCTGTTTGTTTTACGTTCATGCAATGCTAATTGTGCCTATGGGGTTTTCTATATTAAGTTAGCATTCATGCTAATCGTTATTTAAAGATATTCCTTGTTTTTGTGTGGAGGGTCAAAATGACTCACAGGGACCAAAATGACTAAAATTGAGTGAGAAAAACAAATGGGGAAACATACCTGAATTATTCTTTAACTTTAATATCCAATTAATTTATGAACTTTGTAAACTTACTTGCCGTCTGCTGGATGTTTGTTGAAGAACGTCTTTAGCCATCTGCCAAGCTAGCGCGTCCACAGTCAGAAAAAGCATTATCATTAACACACAGACTGATTGTTGGATGTCAACAAGTCAATATGGATGTTTGAGCTTCAAGCTAAACGTCTTTTGCAGATGGAAGCTGCTGTCATTTGACGGAAGTCTCTTTTAAAGGTTGTTGTTGTATGAAATATTTAATCCAAGTCCAGAAATCCTGTGAAGTGACATAAAATTGACATCTACGAATACAAACACGACAACAAATATCATCTAATCAATAGTTACCAGGCTCCGAATGAAAAGCTTTGTGTGCTGTTTGCATGAGCATTTGTAACCAATTTATTTTAACAATTTAAAATTCCATCTCTTCTTGTTCATGATTTCCTTTTGCAAAGTAGACAGCATTTGTTCAGAGGATATTGTTCTCGCTAATCAAAAAAACAATTTCAGAGGCTTCAGAGACTCCCAACAAGGCAGTTGCATGTGCTTGTTTCTCTGCACTGATGTTTGTTTACCCACTTCACTTCATAGCGCAGGCCCACGTCAATCAAACACAGAGAGAGAGAATCCACACTTTGTCTTCACGTAAACACAAACTCATGTCCGTGACCTATTTATGAATAATTCCACAAGCAGCAACGGCTTCACTTAAGATTCAGACTGGATCGCAACTCTGTTCGATCTCTTACTGATGTTAGCTTTTACCCAAATTCATTCATTTCACATAGAAATGCAGGACGAAAGGAGAGCTGCACTCCTCTGCCAGAGTCGCGGGGCAACGTGTCTTCTACGAGGTCGTAGGGTTTCAGAGAAACAAAACATCTTCTCCTGCGTTGTCATTACAGTTAAGAGGTGTGATTGTGGGCGCCGCTCTCTGTATACTCATAGATCAGATGTGTACACAACGTTGGATTATCTAAGTCACGTTACAATCTGATTCTCATTTCCATTGTGCTCCTCACAAATGCAAATACAACACCCACAGGTTGTACACTCATCCCTCATATTCAAATACAAATTAGAAGGCACTAGGTAGAGCGCGGACCTCCGCCAACGCTGAGCAACTCTGAAACAAAGCAGCCCGTAATAAATCATGCATGTTCATCATTCAAATTTCTAACAAAACAACGTTGGACTGAAATGCCCCTGGACACTAGATTTGAAAGTCTTAAAAGTCTCAATTTTTTCGTTCTTCATGCAAACACGGATTGTACAAACAGCTATGATAATGATGCCAAGCTGACTGCAGCGACCCTGACCTGATCTGACATCCAATCAGCTGCTCTTGCACGCTGACAGAAATGTTCCTTTGTGAGCACAAATCAAAACTCAACGGAGAAAAGTACGCAACACAGAGACTTGTGCCTGTTCACAGTGTGAACGCTCTGCAAGTGAGCGCGCGAGTGTGTGTACGTGTGTGTGTGTGTGTGATGCAGGCAGGTTGTAACCGGTGCTGCTATGTTTCCTTTATCTCTAAGTATCATGCTGGTTTCTTTTCCCACACCTTCTTGCATCAAACACACGCAGGAGGAAACACATGAGAGGGCTGGGGGAAGAGCCGAGCTGCAACAGAGAAAAGGAAGAAATGAAACTTTCATATGATGGATAGTTTAACCTTCTCCTGTCACGTCTGCGAATTTGAAAGACACAAGTACAGTTTCACTTTATCCTCAAGGTGAGAGCATTTTTCAGCTCAAGCTTAGTTTTCTAGCCAAAGGTTAGTGTACAGGTGAGAAGATCTTTGTGTACTGGAAACACAAACAGACTCTTTAATTACAGTGCAGGTCCAACACTCACAGGTTTTACCTCTCGAGGTCCGCTGCCTTTGAGCTTCGACAGAAAGTAATGTGGCAAACAAAGCTCCCCGTTTGCTTTCACCTTCGGGTCATAACTGAAAGAAATTCTTCCAGCAGTACTTCTGCCACTGAAGGTCACAGCACTCAGGAGGAGATTCAGCCGCCTCACAGAGCCCCCAAATAAAGATACAAGTTATGGTTGCTCTGTTTTTGGGGTCAGTGCCTTCAGGAGCTCAGGTTTTTGGCCCGAAGAGAAAGAGAGGCAGTTCGTGGACGAGGAACAAAAGAACAGGAGAACAAATGAACAGAGGAGCTAAATAATTTAATTTGGCGAGGCCAAAATGTCGTCTCAATTAGACCGTGAGGTGAACTCGCCACCTCGCGTGCACGCGCTGCGGATCGTGGAAAAACGGAGGTGACCTGAGTCAGAAGGATGGATGAGAACGTCAAGAGAGAACGAGACTGGGAGAGCCATCTGCCTCCCGCATTAGTAACTGTAGATTTGCACCGAGAGAGCAGCGCTTGAAAGTGAGACAAACCGTGCGCACTCTCTGCTCTCCACTGAGCACCCTGTCCACACACACGGGCACGCACACGTATAGAGTGCAGTGTAATGCATGGACAGAAAAACACACATATCAGAACACCCATTAAAGCATCTCCAACCTTCCTGTAATAAGCTCTCCATTTGACAGGCCGGTGAGCACATTTACACCATCTCACTCTCTCTCTCTCTCTCTCTCGCCCTGCCTGGCTTGCAGAGCTTGCTGCAGTATATTTAGTCAGAGGGATGAGAGAAGCAGCAGAGGATGAATCCTCTTATTAATGCAACTCTCATTCCTCAACTAATCCCTGATTCAAGCGTCTGTCAAAACAAGAGCTTTTCAAACGCACATGTGAAACCCTCCACTTGACTCACACGTGCACACACACACGAGGTGCGTGAAGGCCGCGGCGTACTGACTCAAGTCGAGAGACAGAGTTGCACACCGTAAGACACAGACCTAAAGATTAAAGGCTTTGTAAAACACAATCAATCAACATTCGGATAACTTTGACTCACATCTCGGAGTTCAATCATGATGTCAAATCCAGCTGCTCCTCCACTGACCCTCCCAACCTTCGTCGTAAACTTTAACTTCCGTGCGGCGCGAGGTGCATGCTCACGTCATGAATTAATATTTACACCTCTATTTCCAGTTGTCCTTGTCTTATTCACTAACCCCAGGTATGTGTAGAACCTGGTGTAAACTGGGACAAATCCAAGGCTCTGGGGCAGATTACATTGGCACCTTGATGGAAAGGCACAGGGATACTAAGGCATTCACAACCCAGCAGGCGCATGCCTATAAGTCATATCAGCCTCAGCCTAGCACGAGATTTAGTCTGTCAGCTGTGAATGAATCATGACCTGGCATCAGAACAAGCAGCGCTTCGTTGTCCTCCCCCATGAAGCCTGACACGCGGCAGACCTCACGGGGAGAAAGCAGGCGAGACAAGATGACAAAAAGACGTCGAGATGAGCAGAAAACAAGCGGCACAGTTGACACACAAGTCAAGCAATGTCAAATTTCTGCTGTAACCTGCCTTCGTGAATGTCATGTAAGGGAAAACCAGACTTTCATTTTATTAAGTAAAGAGCCTGAGAGCCAGAACAGGCAGTCCAACTCCAGTCGCCACTTCATACATGGAATACTCCTCTTATCGAAACATACAGATGGGTGGCCAAAAAAAAAGGCGCCCAAAGCATTGCTGTCGTTCTCTGCTTCCCCTGCTGATGTAACATTAAAATACCCACCTCCACTCCATCATCTACCTGAAGGCGACCGTACTCTAAAGTTATTATAACTTCCCACAACATGCTGCGTTGGACGTGATGTTTCCTGGTGGGGAGTTCAGGCCTTGACTAATGCTGTGCATATGCATTTAAATAATATGTTGCACATCCTTGAGTTGGCTGAGTGAAACGGATTGAAAGTTGGAGGAACATATTTACCTTGGCTGGATGTTTTACTGGAGACCCCTGCAGGTTCACTGGGTTACGCTTAAAGGCCTCACAAACAACATAACACATAAAGTATTCCCAAGTAAAAATTATGCACATGGGTGTTGTGTTTCCATGACAACAATATCTTGACAGATTATATGATAGACTGTGAACTCCCCTTTGCTTTTTATTAGTATTTCTCACCACTTGTTTGACATTAGTTTCACATCATGAGCACCAACTGGAGGATGCTTGCCCTCATTCTTAAATGAATTAATATTTGAATGAGCTGTAGCACTGTCACGGCTCCGTCTGACACCCGTAGAGGACGGAGGATCCAACAGAAGACACAGAACAGTGACTATCATTGCTGTTAGATGGAGCCTGGTTCCTGGCTTGCTTTAGGAAGATCATCTCAGGAGCACACACAATTAGTAAGGAAGTCACTCAGAGCATCTCAGAGCATCTACATCTGTCTATGGTCGGTTGTGAATAGTTCATACATTTCCAACTTAAAGCACTAAAGGCGATCTGATGTAAGACTTACTGCAGACCCTCGCTCCTCTTCAGGAACTTCTGGACGAAGATGCATGAAAATCTGTGGAGGAAATCTGCAGATAATGCATCAGTCTTAAGAGTTCAAGATAGTTCCCTATGGACGCCCCCTCCCCCAAGATCCATGCAGCTAGCATGGATGACAAGTACAGCTGTAGAGATGTTTTATTTACACCTGTTGTTAGAACTGCTTGTAGGGAAAAAAAGCAGAAAAACAAGTCAACTCAGCAGAGATGTCAGAAGAAGACATCTATTATTTGTTAAAAACCCAGAGGTGATATTCGTTGTGCCTGCAAGGGGCGTTAAATGGAAGAGAATGAAACAAATGACTATAATCAAACTAATAAGACAAAAAACTAAGAATTTTTAAAACTTACCAAAGCTTTTTTTCCAGATTTTGAATTTCTAGAAAAAAAAATTGTATAAAATATACGACAACGAAGGGTGTTGATTCCATGACTAAAACAAGCCCCCAGGCCTCTCCAGATGCCTCATCTGAATAAATGAGTCCTCTTAATCAATAAGTCATCTACCCTCTGTGAAAAGTACTGGGGCTACACCATCATCCATGATGGATACACATCCGTACACATGCGTGCATGTAAACACATTGATACTCGTGAACGTGTGCAGGAGAGAGAAAGAAACTCCAAGAAAAAGTTTCTCTTCACAGGCTGGAAAACAGAAGATGTGCAGGTGTTAAATCATTCTGTGTTCAACTCTGTGCTCTTATTCATAATTAGCTTGTTTAATATGACACTTTTTGTCTTATATAGATAAGTACATATTGAAATTCACATTTGTTACAAGACGTCAAAATATGTGTAAAAAGATAAACTCATTTAATTCAACTTTTATGAAATTAAATTATTCATTATTTACCACTTAAGAGCAGCACAGCTCATTCTGCAGATCGATAAATATTCTTTACTTGATGTTTCAAAGCAGTTGTCAGTCATTTCCAGGGTTGCAATAGCCAATACACGATCTTAATAATTCAGTCACATATATGCTAGAACAACTGCAGCTTTACGTCTCAGACATTCAAACAAAAGCTATTTAAATGTGTGATTAGCTTTAGTTCTACAATGCAAACATGAGCTGCTGCTGCATCCGACCCATTTAAACCGGCTCGCCCAACGTTCCCAACAAACAACAAATGCTGGAATTGTTGCGACGCAGGAAAGGAGTTGACGTCAGAGGAGCGACACCACCCTTGTTCCGTTCTACGTCACTGTGATGTGTGGTTATATCTCTGGGGGGGGTCACATCAGGCCAGGCAGGTGCACATGGTCGCGTTGGGTGTGAATACCGACTGCAGAGAGTTGGCAACCTTGCAACTAGTTAAACCGCTCACAGGCCTCACAAAACATTTATGGTTTCCCTTGTAGCGTCAACCCAAACACTGCAAGACTTCAAAGCTATTCTGCATTTAATTCACCTTCAGCTTGTCAGCTGGGATGGTGCCAAGTCTTTTTTAATCACTGCCATAGCAATATCGCCAACAGTGTTGACGTGACAGCCGCCCGGAGGAACAGAGAGGAAGGAGAGGAGAGAGGAGAGAGACGGCACAGAACAGACAGAGGGAGGGAAGCTGGTAGGTTTTTTACTTGCTGTCTGTTCTTCAGGTTCAAGGAGCTAACAGGTGCAATAAGAGTGCAGCTGTCCTGAATGAGAGCCCGGACAACAGGGAAATTGGGGCGGAAGCTTGTGTCAAAATGACAGTTGTTCTCTCCTCCATCATCATATCGCTCATTCTCTCTCTCGCCCCTCTCTCTCTCTCACACACAAAGATAGCTCTCTATTGTCATGAATATTTCATTTTAATACTTCTGAAAAAGAGAAGTGTGCCGTTTGTACTTCCGCTGCGCTGCATACTAACGAAGCTGCTTCCCTTTTGAGGAGAAAAAAATCCTCCAGTGGAGCAAATGGATGTGATGGGGAATGAAGACGTGGGATGGAGAAGGAGAGGGAAGGCTGGGGAGCCTAATCAGCGAAACCAAATTTGGGCTCTGTACTACTGATTGAACCACTGCAGCATTAATCTCAATTTATTGTAAAGGTGGTCCTGAGTGAAGGCCCCTGCTGCTTGTAGAATTCAGTTGCTATGAACAGTCTGCACACTCGGATGAGGGTCAGGGACTGTCTGCTTCATATGTAAGGACACCTGGAAATAACATTGTTCCTTTCTTCTGATAGCTATGAAAAGAAAAATTTCATGCAGAGGTTTAACTTCAAGAAGTAGCTCAAGCATCAATCAGATATCAATATTGCCGTCCCTCACATGATCGGGCCTTTGAATGTCGAGGTTGTTATATCATTACGAGGATTTATGACCAATCTGGGAGTGCTACTGTATCCTTCTTGTCTTACAACCCACCTACCCTTATAAGCTCTGACCTTCTTCTTCATGTCAAAGTCATTCCTCCACAATAGTCCAAATTCCAAACAGAGCATCCTAGTTTTATTCTTCACTCTAGCAGGAACATGTGAGGTTGTGGATGCACACAAAACACAAATTAGTTGCATTCACTGACCGATCGATTTGTCAGTTCCAGCTAAAATTAAACATTTAGTCTATAACATGGAGATTTCCCACAGTGCACGTTGATTTCCTCATATACTTGTTTTGTACGACCAACAGTGGAAAATACTTATTGTATATTTATTTGTGCAAAACATTCATGTTTCACTTTAAACCTTTGTTTCCTCTTTTTTGCCTGTTTGCCTCAAGAGTACATTAAATGGAAACTTTGTATGTGTTTTCCCGGTCAAGGTTGATAAATGTAGTTAATTGAGGCAATTCCTCGGTGTGTGCTGTATTGACCAAGAAACGGCTCGCAGAGTCCGGATGTTGTAGACGAGGATATTGTTTCTGACTGACTTACAACCCGGAATTCAGACGTTTTTATTTGACTTTGAATATACAGTCAAATAAAGCAGGCTGAGGCTGCAAATACATTCTGCTGAGATGAAGAGATCGACCATCCACAACCTGTTTTTTTGCAAGTACAGCTTGGACCCAGAAACAGACGCAGGTGGAACGGTTTAGGAGTTTTATTGCAGCGCAGCGGCAGCGTGAGTGATGGCGAAGGGCTCGGTAGCAGTGGACCGGTTCACGAGCACAGACTGGTAGATAGTGAGCAGAGGAGATAGACTTCAGTGTTGTGGGCGTGCAGACTGGATCAAGGGGAGTCGGAACCCCTGAGCACAAGGAGGCACTTGATTAGAAACACTGTGCAAGACAAATACTTGAACAGAGAGTCTATTACACTGGTTAGCTAACACCGGCCGTGAGTGGAGGTCAGACCGGAGAATAAGCAGTGCAGGAGCTGAAGAGCTGATAGACAGAAGGTGATGAGGGGAGCCAGGAGACCGGGAAGCAGCGTCAGTGCCACATACACAAACCAACGTGCACACAGAGGACATATGGGAAAGATAGATGGATGCCTTCGCTGGAAATCCTGGATGAGGGACGGGTGCAGAACTTTGGACCGTACCCTTCCCGATTTAAAAGGTCATGGTTGACTCCTCCATGGTGAGCCAAGTTGTTTTACCTGTAGGAAAACTCATGACCAAAGGAAATCATCAATGGCATGAGTAACTAGCTGCTGGCTGACGCAAAAGGATGCTATGTACAGTATGTTGCTATCAGACGCTGAGGGCCGTGACAAAGCGTCAGTATTTGACGAGCTATGTTGAGGATGGACTCTCTCAGCTCAGATTCTGTCACAGGACATTATGGCAACAACAGTGACATCACTTTATAAGACACTCAGGGGGATTTCATTTTGGATGAGTCTTTTAAACTTTTTTGGGGGTTAAAAACATTTCAGTTAACAAATAAAGACAAAAATACAGATAGCTCTAATGAAGTTAATGTCTTTGATGATGCGTTCAGGGTGCAAATCTTTGAAAGGAAACTAATCTGCCTTCTCTCTCCTTATTTATTATCTAGTTGCTAACTAAACATCTGTCTCTTCCCTCAATCAATGTGTCACCTCCAAATGCTGTTGGTCATTCATTACGGCTCTGCTCAGACCCTGGCGGTGACATGCCTCCGGGGGGGATCTGATTACAAGAGGACAGCTCTAACTACGTAAGTGTGAAAGCATCCGAGATGCATTGAGGACGCATTGAAATCCAATGACTCAGGCAGCATTTACAGTTGGTCTGAGACACATGATCACAGCAGCAGTGTTGGGTCCAACTCAACTTACATCCCACGCATACGCTGAAGTACATGCTATTCGCGTGCCAACTCTCTCACGTATTATCATTATTACACCAAATCTGAAAATTTCAGAGAGCCCGTAGGGCGGAGCTCCCTGGGCTGTGTGTCAATCTGTATTCTCGGTTCACAAATCCGTGCGCATAGTTTGTAAATCGTGCTCCCGGGTTCATAATCCTTAGCCACAAATCTGCAGGGCTTTCGTCCGGGAAGCTGCTCAATGATGTTGACGTCGCCATGCTTACGCCCCCAAGCCGCGAGGTTTATTATAAACCAGTGAGAGCTGTGGAATGCATCGCCATTGGTTTCACGAATGCATTGTGTCCTGCAGCAGGTTAACAACACAGGAAATCAATGTACGTGTTCATGTGCATTTAGAGGAAGGAAGTGAGATCCGATAACAAGTGGTAACTCAAGAGCTGTCCACTTGTGATTGGATCACCCAAGACGTATGTTGTTGCCCGGTTTGCACAGGGCTTCAGATCTATCTCTCTCTTCCTCTCTGCACACTGGAGATATCAGGAGCCTGATTCATAAAACATCCAAGGACATTCCTGTTTCCGTGTGTGTGTGTGTATGTGCATGCATCTATGTGTGTGTGTGTGTATGTGGCCAAGGAGAAGACCAGCATGGCGCTGCTGAGGCCTAAATCTGTCTCTTACTCTTAATTAAACCCTGAGCTCCAGTGGCCCTAATTTATTAAAGAGCCAGAGTATGTAACACCCACCCACACATACATCCACACAGATGCACACACACCGGCAGATGTACTCACACACTTCTTTTAAGCTCGCAACATCCCACCTTTAAGCTACCAATGATTTAAAGCGTTTCAATATTTCACCTTCGGCTTGCTGCTCAGTGACCTATTTGCAGAGAAATAAATTATTTCCTGGACTCTTTCAGCCCACGCTCGAATGTGCTCAAGGAGATTCAGCAGCGTTGTTACTAATTGGAGTTTACAGTTTTAAAAGATGCTTTTAATGTAATTTTCATTTTTAACTGTATACCCATCTAGAGAGTTGCTGGAAAATCTGCACACACACACAGAGCACACAACAACCTTGATAAATGAACGTACTGCCTACTGTGCTGGTATTGATGCGTTTGGTAGGTTAAATAACAAAAAGCAAAAGCTATTATATTCTGTGCTGGTAATATATGAGTACAACCATGAACACAACTCGTAGGCCATGTCGGTTTCATGCCACGTGCTCCTTAATCTATCTAAAGACGGGTTGATGGATACCCTGTGTATGCAGTAAATATCCCCCCGGGTGTTACAGCAGCTCAGTGGGTCAGAACATCAATATCATTACCGACATCATCAATTCCCGCCAGGAAAACATCAGTACTCAACGATCAAAATGCTGAATCCAATTTCTTTATCAGTGTGTTTCCTGACGACCTAAACAACAGGTGTGAACGTAATATGCAGTATTTAGTATTCGCCGATATTCAAATTACTGTCATTACTAGTCACAGTGTATCCTGTCGTTTGTGTGATATGTTTTATTTAATGCAATTACCAAAAGAAGCAACTCAACAAAAGAAACTGTCTGCAGCTCAGTGTGAAAACCAAACTCTGTTGGAGATATTATACGCACACACACTGTCGTATGTATTAAACTTGTGACAGATTTCTAGGCTCGCTCCACTCCGGAGGAGCTGAGCAGCAGGGGGGATGACAGAGGAGCATCAAAGGTGATTGAGAGACAAGAAACAGGTCCTCGGGTGCAGCTGACAAACCTCCACAGATTAATCATCCTTAAAGTGAAGAGGAATTTTTGCCATTTAGCTCCATGTGCATGTTGTGCGAGGAGGTTATTCGTGTCTTTATATTTGCGAGTGTTTGTGTCGTGCCGTGGCTGAAGGAGACAGCGGCGTTTGCCCTGTGAGGAGGCTGCGCAGATTGGTGTGAAGTGAGGAGCCAGTTCGGATCTGCGTAGCCACGCTGTGCATGTCACATCGGATCTAATGGCGCTGAGTTAGAGGGGAAACAGCGTGGCCGTCACATTTAACAACCCCTGTGTTCGGGGGATGATGAGGGAGGAACGAGTTGAGTAGCCCTCTCTGTCCACCAGACCAGAGGTCGTGGGCTTCATGCATTCTGCTTTAAGATTCTATATGCAGTCCTAGAAATATGTTAAATAGATCATGAAGCAAATTATTTTATCATGACGTTTGTATGTATGGTGACGCCAAGTGGGTCAAAACACTCTAAAAGAAACATTTTCTGAAAACTTTATCGACAGAAAAGTTTATTGACGCTGTCTTAACTTGATGAACTAACTTCATCTATTTTTGAATGTGGGTCAATTTCTTATGAGGTTCAAGTCAGACGTTAAAATAAAATGCAGCAGAGAGATAAACTCGCATCTACAGTACATATTATAGACTTCGAATTCAAGGGTGAGAAATGGTGACGTAATTATGTGAAATCTCACAGCTGCCAATTACATCATCGACGGTGAGGAGAGGAGGCTGGGTGGGAGTCAGAGGGGAGACAGAAAGATGATCAAAGAAATATAATGTAGAGGGAGGGTCAGAGAAGAGAGGGGAGACTATTCAGATATGTACTGTTGTGAGTAATAGAATGTGAGGGTCTGAAATGAGGCAATGGGTCCTGCTGTAATGCAATCGCATGCGTGTGAAGGACGTTCAGCAGCTCTGCTCTGCTCGGCCGGTGTGATCGATCGGACCTCGCTCCGTATTAAGACGTGCACACAGGCTGACACATATAGGGTGCAAACACTTCATCTTTTCATTACTTATGGAACCAGGTTTCTTTATCTTGTGGAATCAACTGTAAACTTTGTTTTTTAACTGCCCCCCAGGGTTTGACTGTTGATTCAGTTTAGTATCCAGCCCTTGAACGTGTTGTGTTTGTTATGTCCTGTTCTCTGCTGCAGGCTGCAACCCTCACTGTGATTAAAGGATAAGCATAGTTAGGAATAAATGATGCTCGCTCCTGGGAGAGAGTTAATGAGGGAAAAAGTTATGTATTCATGTTTGCTTGAAGACCCGTGGTGATTCAGTCCCCTCATCCATCATTTTAAACATCAGAGCCACGACACAGACGGGGGGGGACAGTGCCTGCTCTCCCAACAAAAGTTCCTAGAAACCCCGGAGATTTAATTAATCTTCATTTAGCTCCTGCTGGTTTGTGCTGTGCCCCCTCCTCTCTCACCGCAGCATCACCTCTTTCCATCTCTGAAATGAAAACCCCATGTGGAAAAACTGCCCGCTGAGTAAGGTTGACAGAGTGTGCGTGCTTGTGTGAGGAAAGAAACAGCCTGCGTGCATGCGTGAGCAAACTGGTGGATTCACATCGCCGGCGTTGGGAATGTGAGCCATGAGTGTGGAGCAGAAGCTGAAACAAGCACCAGGACGTTGTGTGCGCGGATCAGGAGAAAAAAGTTATTATCCCTTGCTAAAATAAACATCACCTGTCATAAGAGTAAGGTTGCAGTCACATCAATATGCATGTTTTTCTTATGTCTCAGAGCTTCCCATCGCATTAACTATGAGGACAAACACTGAGCAGGAGAACAAATTAGCAAGTCAGAGAGAGGAAAGTTTTTTGTTTTACACCAAACATCCACCCAATTCTAATTCCAACCACATCTCCGGTCCTTTTAGCCGAGCATTTATCACCTGAGAGAGCCACAGGAACACTCACCCCACGTCATTTCCTAAATCTGTGGCTCCTCCTGAGCATCCATCCCTCCACCCTCTTGGCCTCTCGTTACTGTCTCCAGTGTGGAGCCAGATTGAATAATTGAACAGTGAACAGAAGACTCAGGAAGAGCTTCGCTGCCAGAGCGCTCCAGGGGCCAAAATGCTCAACACAATCCTGCAGAAACTCTGAGAGAAAGCAACAAAGTCATCCATATTTACTGTCTCATCACATCACTGCACGCTCAGGGAGCCAGAGGGCGTCGCCCTTCCGTGCCCTCGTCAACGTACAGTTGATCGGCGGTGAAAAACAAAGCTGTTGTTGCACGTAATCTTAAAACAACAGCTTACAAATCCTTTCGATTGTACAGTGACTTGTACGGGGGAGATTTACAGCTCTTTTATTCCCACTCCGCAGCCCGAACGTCTGTTCTTGAATTATCTAACTTGGACAGGGATGACTGGGCGGGAAAACTGACTGAGGCTTTATGACACCGGGAAATAGGCCGGAATGCTTTGTACACACGTCACAGCAGATGCCAACACGGGAGAAAAAGAGAGATCCTTACCGCCCACTCAATTCTTGTAATACTAGACCTAAGCCTCTGCAATATAACACAATTTTCTAGTTGAAATGGAGAAACAGTGGGTTCAAATCACCACTGTGCCACAGTTATGAGATCAACTGAAAGTATAAAGGATGTCAGATCTCATGTTTTTCCTTCAAAATCATGTTACAAGTAGTGCGGTACACTCCCCGCCAACATATTAGGAGAATTACATGCACCAGCGTGCTGTAATTACCACTTGTTCCAGCAGTGGCCACTGTTGCGCAGCTAAAGCTACATTATGTTGCTTTAGAAACTTTTCATGACACTCAAGTGTAAACTGAGGACAGACACAGTGACAGCAGCAGAGACAGGAAACACGACCAACCAGTGAATGTAACAGTTGTATTGTGTGAGTCAGCAACGTGTGAGAACACAACAACACAACACATTGCATCTTTGAGGCTTTTATAATTGATCTGTTGCAAATTGGCAAGTTCACATCGACTTCAACAGAAGTCTGTTGCTATGAAGTTTTTCCAGCTTTTGGCCAAAGTAAAAACGAACGTCCTGTGTTTGAAGAAAGGAGAAGTTAGTGTTCATTTGTCTCAGCAGCTTTACTGTACAGACAGCTAATGTGACATACTGGCAGCTTGTATGATCACATGGTTAATCGCCTGCGCGCTCAACAATATGCACGTGCCGATGTGTACATTTATGTCGTTCAATGCATTTAGAGCAGATCTGTCGTGCACTGCCAAAGCAAAGGGAAGGTCTCATGGCAGAGATTTAAGGGGAGCAGGGAGAGGGATGCTGAAAGAGAAGCAGGAGTCTACAGTAATGTGCTTGTCAATATGTCTTTTTGACATTTTGATAGTCTCACTGTTGGCGTGTTTTCATACAGGGAGTATTTATGCGTCAATAAATGCAGTATTGTGTATATCTATACACACGTATTATCATGTACGAGAACACCATACTGATTGTTTATCCACTCCGGTATCCAGTCCGTTCACTATCCAGAGGTGAGTTGCTTGCCTTCCTCTGCAAGGCTGTAGGGGAACATCAAGAAATAGGTGGGAACCACTGCAACGCTTCACAGCCAGTGCTGCTCACGATCAAGGACACTCGACAGTAGTTTTATTAAGCTGAGTGCTGACTGACATTGAACCTAGGACATTTGAGCGTTTGAGTTATGCAAGCCTTTCTGACCACAAGGCCAGAGAATCCTCCGCACATTCTGTTTTTATTACCAGCTGCAGGAGCATATGGCTGTTTTCACCATGAGAACTGCTACATAGGCGGTTTTGGGTACGTTGGCATCTGTCTGTCTGCCTGCCTGCCTGCCTGCCTGCCTGTCTGCCTGTCTGTCTGTCTGTCTGTCTGTCTGTCTGTCTGTCTGTCTGTCTGTCTGTCTGTCTGTCTGTCTGTCTGTCTGCCTGTCTGTCTGTGGAAAGACTGTGTTACCATGACAACATCACAAACAGTACAAGGAGCAGTCATGGAAATTCAACAGTGTGTAGTTGAGTTAAATATGAAGGCCGAGTTTAAAGAAAGGTGTTGTCCAACCTTTGGTACTGGAGTTCCGGTACTTGTAATAACATAGTAATGACTACCAAGTACTTGTGTAATAATTTAGTAAGGACTACTGAGTACTCATGTCATGATGTATTAAGGATAATGAGTACTCATGGGTAAAAGGTCATCAGCATGTTGAGTGGTTGCTGTGATCTAGTCACAAGATGATCTGTAGTTTCTTTTTCTTATCGTTTATTCTGTTCCAACATGACATTTTCTTTCATATTATTTTTTTTCTATTTCAGAAAATTTGTGAAAATCAGCTCTATAAATTCCTCAGTAAAGATTAACTAATCAATGTAGTGAGTAATTTCAGTAATTGTGTTCTGCTCTTCAGCCGCCTCCTAATTACTGCATGAAAGTGGCCGTCAGCCACAAACTGTTGTTGTGCGCAGGGCAATTCAAAAACATTCAGCAACGATCACAAAATCCCTTTCTAGGTTTGACAGATTAAATTAAACAGGGCTGGAATTTGTTTTGAACAAAGACACTTTCATGCTGTTTGGATGCTGTGAGGAGGCAAAAACAGTTATTGCTTGAGTTTATCTGAGCACAGTAAAGAGACATTTTATCAACAAAAAATTCAAACAAATGCGGCGCACCTCTGCAGGGCCAGAGTGAATAAAGATGAGAACGGCTGATAACAGCTTACAGTGGAAGTCTGCTAACCTTGAAAGCCCCTGTGAGATTAATACCCCCCCACACACACACACACAGACACACACACACACAGAGACACACACAACACCTCCACAGTCATCCTCTCACACTGTACATCTTCCTGCTAATGTCCTGATAGCTGAATGAAATATTGATGCGGCTCACTAAGAGCGACAGAATGATAAAGTAATAGTCATAATTGATGTGCAGATCCATTTGGGCGATCTTTAAGTGTCAAAACACATCACGATAGGCCAGAGATATGATGCATTAAATCTATCTGATCCCACCAAAGGGGAACTTGGATATGATTTCAAATGAAAACTCAGTGCAGATCTAATTCCTGACAAAACAAACCATCATGTCGGACTCTCTTATCTCAGTGATTTATCACGCTGACCACGTTTGTTCTGCAGATATCACATAACCATTCATGACCGATTCCATCACCTGTAAGATAAAGGACATCCAGCCAGACATGGACCTTTACCCTTTAAATCCATTTTTGGCTTACCAGCACCCACTTGTCTTCCACGCCGCATCTTAAATAAGTTCTCTCCCTCAAAGTGACAAAGCCTGCGGGGAACTGTGTTCAGACGTATTTGCATTTGTAGCGTTTGAATTATCCACTTTGAAGAGAGTAATGTGAATTCAAAGTGATGGGGAGGGAGAAGTCTGCAAAGGTTCACAGTTTTATCTGCCACACACGTTTTTTTTTTTTTGTGTCCTCACATTCGGATCGGGGAGGTTTAGAGGGCTTCGGGGGGCTTTTTCCATTAAGGATCTCATTCGTTTTAGCCCTCTGTCACATCCTCCCCGGGAGCCACAGACCGACTTCAAAGGTGTTGGTGGAAACGGTCTTAACATGGTTCTATTCTTGGGCCTGTATCCTTTCAAGTGCTGTCTTGGTATGTTGCGCACGTAAAACACGCTCAAATGTTTTGCTCTTGCTCTAATTTATGGAATTAGTGGATAATATGTTTGTGACAAGCAGAACTTTCGATATTGTTTAGCTACCGGCATGGGTGGAATTACGAGGAAGAATTCACTCGTAGCGGATTAGGTTCAAACACCTCGTCACTTCCCCTGCAAGCATGGGGAGCTCAGCACTGCAAAGTCTGGGGAGTGACCATAATAAACTGCAGTGGGAGCCTGAAGGTGGATGTGTATGGCTTCTTATTGGAAGATATTTCATTGTTACATCCCAACAATGGCATCCTACAGTGCAACCAATATGAGTTATGGACAGTCTCTATGCAGCTCTACATAATTTGTGTATCGTTATTTATGCAGTGTAGAGAGAGAGAGAGAGAGAGAGAGAGAGAGGGTGAGGGAGGCTAACCAGCTGCCATGTTTACTCCTTCAATGCATGAATCATATGACAGTCTTCAAGCACATGTTGAATGATGTTTGTGTTGCGGTTTACAGTCTCCCGACTTTGGCTACAATGAGATGAAAGATCGTTGTTGCAGTTAATGAAGAAGGATTTGACCGACACCAATTTGTTGTCATGTAACTATTTGTACCTACTTCAATTCCAAGTCAAATTCAAGTATTTCCAAACCACCAATACTTTGCTGGACAGTTATTGGCATACATGCAGATATTATGGAGGCACAGTTCATGAGATGTTGCATGAGCACCATTGACGCACAGCTTGAAAAGACGAGGTGCAGCAGCAACACTCCAGAGGAGGCAGTAACCGTAATTAATCCTGCATCAAAGTCTGATGTTAAACCACCTTCCTGTCATTTCTAGTTATCTATCATACATAAAAGGAAATGTAGAGGCAAATTGCATTTTTGCTTCTGTATCTGTGCTGTCCCTTTAAATATGCTCTCTGTGGCACATCTTAGAGCTGTCGCTCTAAAGTTTATTGTAGAGGGATTATGAGATGGCAGATATGATGTTAATCTTTGTTCTTTTTTTCTCTTTTTATTTTCCTTTCTTAAAGACTTATCCTCGTCTAACGTACGTGTGAAGTAGACCACGATGGAGATGTTTCAAGTATCCTCTAAATATCTGATTAGTTTGACGGCGTACAGGGTGGAAACAGGAATACTTAAGCAGGAGGGGGGGAAGGAGGAGGAAGAGTAAAAAAAAAATCCCTTGCATGTGCTCGAAAGCACTTTAGGATTCAACAGTGCACCACTTTCCCTTTGAAAATTAAATTAACTACCCTATGAACTGCTGCAGAGCTCTCACAACAGTCCATGTTTAAATGCAGGCGTTTATTGGAGGAAGGAGGAGGAAACAAAACGCTCGGAGACTGAAATAGAATACATGCATGGAGATCTATAAAAAAAAAGTGCAGTAGCTTCCGCATTCTCTCTGATTGCCTATAGGGGGCGACTACAGTGGTTTTGAAGAGAAGGGTTTGAGAAAATGACTCTACTATTCACTTGATTGATCAGCTCAGTAAGAATTTTCTTGGTGAGTTTATGGTCTCAATCGCCAGTTTCAAGTCTTCTTCCAAATCCAATGATGTTCATTTTGTAATATCTGCTCCCATTTACAGTGAAATAGATAATAAAGCAGGGTATGCTTTAGGGCGTGGCTAACATATGATTGATAAGTTGTTACTTGTCTGTGTCTCAATCAGCTCCACCTCTAATACCTCCTAAGCTCCATGCTTTGGATGGGTGACATCCTGCAGCCATTGTACACTCTTTTATACAGTCTATGATGTCCCTGCATGTGTGCAAGCAAAAAGCCCAGAGTCTGCATACATGAATGTGTGTTATGTGGGTACGTCTGCATGCAAATGTGCTCATTAAGTCAGAGTTATTCTGTGTACATTGTGTCACTGGCTGGTTTGGAACTGAATTATTAAGATGTGCTCTCCCTCTTAGTTCCATCTCTGATATGAAATTAGTCCCACTTTACCCCCCTGATCTTTATGTGCACATGCTGTTATAACAAAAGACAAAAAACCAGCTCCTGCAAACCAAATCACTGAATTAATCAGCGATGCATCACATCAAGTTGTGTGAATGAGGCGGATGGCACAGTGGTTTCTGCACTGATTGTGCCTGCAGTGGAGCATTGACACAAACACACACACATACACAGGTAAGTTTGTTAAGTATTCAATACTTTTGAAGTATTCAATTCATTTGTTCTTTTTTTTTAATCCTCCCAATGCTTTGGTCCCAATATCAGTCTGCAATGAAACACTGCTGAGAGTGTTAATGGCTTTTCCACATTGTACCAAAACAAGCAGTAAATATCTCCATTTTTATCACGATGCTTATACATGATAAGTGGGACAAGATCTTAAATGCAGAATGTGATGAACAACAGAAAGCAGGCCTTATTATCCTGCCTGACCTCCCAAAAGTGAGAGATTCAGCTGCCACTTGGTAATCCAGTTCGTTCTTAACACTGTATGCTATTGAAAGTCTTCAAACTAGGGGCATCCGCAGTGTGTGTGTGTGTGTGTGTGTGTGTTTGTGCAGTCTACTATGTGGGTTCAGATAAAGGCCAAAGAGCTGAGCAGCCTCACTATCCTCTGACATGTGATCCCACCTATTAAAGGTACACCAGGGCTGCTTTTAGAATCCTCCCTCGCCCTTCCCCTCAACTCAGCCCGAACGCGCAGTGAATAGTTCAGGCTGCCAGTGTGGGCAATACGTCACGTAATATGATGTGATGTGAAATTGGCTGCAGGCTGACAGAAAGGTCTCAGACGTAGAAAGCGGTTTCACCTTCCGCGTAGGAATTACAGGCACCGGTTTAGGTGTCAATTTTTATTTGGGTGACCACACAGACTCAGGTTCAACTTGGACTTTATGACCTGTGCTACTGTTGTACATCAGGGCTTCTTGTCATTGATTCAGGGGAATGATCTCTCCTCCCCTGGAAATAAAGCAGTTTAACTTTCCAAATCCGCTTTAAATTGAGTTACTTGAAAAGGTGCTGCCCCCCCGAGCTCAGCAGGACACGACTGTTGAATCACGTCTGATGTTCTGCCTTCACCTCAGAGGAGGGCAGCGAGGCAGTTCCACGCTGGTGTTTAGAGACTGCAGGAACAAGCGCCAGCCTGAGCTGTACAGAACTGAGAATAAGAACAAAGAGGAACAATGACACAGAGGAAGGAATAACAATGAGTGCTGTGCCGCAGTGTTGTGCGATTCCACCGTGAACAAAGACACTGTGTATGACACAGGGGTTGTGTGAGTGCACCGCGTGGGTTTCGCACGCATGTTCGGGATTATTATCAGAGAGCGAGCGCTGTATATATCATTTGACTAATTACTTCTCTCTGCTCTAATTACAATGCAGCAGGGACACACTCAGATCCTTGCTTATGTATAATCTATATACGGTTTCCGCTGTCAATCAGCCGCTTCCTCTCCCCGTCTCCCTCTCCAAAACAAGCTCTGTTTCCTTTGCTCTCACTACAGCTGGCTGTCCTCTCTTTCTTCATTCGTTGTCAGCCTGCCGTGACTCTTCCTCACAAAATGTCTGGAAAGCAGCATCAAAATATGAGACAAGCGTATTACAAACGTGAGAGGAGCTTCCTGTTGGAGGGACGTCCTAAAACGATGTTGTTCATTCACTCTGGCAACTATTCAGGGACAGGCAAGTGGGGTGAAGCTAATTTACTGATCACGACAAAAGGAGATTTCATCACGATGCAAAGTAGATGCAAAGTCAATGGTCCACTGGAAGTTGTGAACGGGGCACCCGGCCCTCTGCAGATAGAAGCTGCGCTGAGGGGAGAAATAGAGCCAGAGACATTTGTCATAACAAGACATATCCCAGTAGGCACAGACCCAAACACAATGTATTTGTATGTATCTCATTATACCACCAGCCAAGTGCAACTCACTTCTGTCTGCGTTACAAGAAGCGACGGAGTCAAAACTACAAACATTTTGTTGGGTTTATTTTTATCTCACCTGTTCAAAGGACTGGACTGAACGATGAGTAGTACCATTTATCCTTCATTTAATTCGTATATCTGTGTCATACCAATCTTAGGAGAAGACATCACTATTTTAGAAACGCATACGTCTTCCAGTATAATGGTTACAAAGCATGAGGAAAGGAAACAAAAACAAAATAAAAACGAACCCCGAACTGTTCACATTAGACAGCTGCTATCTGTCTAATTTATATGTTACATATGTGAACTCTTTGTGCATCATCCATTTTGCAAAGTTGCAGAAGAATGTGCACATATCTTTAGAATAAGATAAGTATTTGTCTCTTTAATCTATTTTCTTTAAAAGAAATCCATTCCATAAGTGAGCTCAACATACCTTTCACATACCAGGAGTACAAACCTTTTACAAATATAGAAAAGACCTTCATTTTACATGAGCAAACAGAATGAATGTTTCGGAACATTGAGATTTTCAATTCATATGCACATAACTAATATGTGCATGTTGCCTAAAAGGCCGTAATACACCACAAAGGAACCTCCGTTTTACACCAAACTGCTGTTGAGTGTAAAACCATAAAAAGTACCCGCGTCAGCGTGATCTTTTTTTCTGCAACAGTCATGGAATTTAACCAAGATTTATCTTAAAATAGATATCCCACTGGACTGGTTTTTATCTGTTTTTACATCTGATGTTGGTGTACTGCCCCTTAAGCTTCGTCAGATATCCTCACCGGCTTGGCTCTGGTTCTAAATTGTCTAGGTCGCAGTTTAAAACCCTGAATATTAGTCTTTTATATGACCCCTCATCTAGGACTAGTTCAGGTCTCCTCAGCCCACCAAGCCCTTTACCATAACAGTGACGCACAGAGTAAACAAATAAATATATCTGCAGCTATATTACTGTTGGATCATCATTCCACATCTCATCTCTGATAGTCGCAGGGTTTAGCCAGTGACTGAAAGACTGAGATAACTCACCGTATATGGGCACTGAAATTAGGTCTTTCTGTGCAACCAGCTTACTTTACACAACAAGGTGAGAAGCTCAGCGCATTTAGGATTAGCTCGCAGTCAAGCTGCTGCTCTTTTCCGCATTGAGGGAGTCGGCTGAGGTTTAAGCACCTTATAAAGATTCCCTACAGATGCCTCCATTTCCAAGAACACCAGCACGGCACCACCGAGTAGATCGAGGATACACAGGAAGAACTTCATCTCCCAGATGACTCCTGAATCTCTTGGGACCACCCAGGAAGAGCTGGAGGAAACTGATGGGGGAAGGGGACATCTGGTGGGTACAGTTTTTTCAGAGGTAATCTGGGACAGAAAGCCCATCCTGCGTATCCTGGATCCGCACATTGCACAGGAGTGCCTTGTTGCTGCTTTGCTTCTTGTTTTTCCTAATAAAAAGAATAAAATAACTCGTCCTTTTCATTAATACTTGTCTTTTTGAATCAAGAATAACTGGAATCTGATATGGCGTGAAGCCTGAGGTTTTGGACATGTGCATTAAAGATGAAGAATTCACAACTCAAAGCCATCCACATATTTTCAGGTAATGTTGCAGCCCTGTTAGAAAAGAGTTTTACATGAAAATATAAAATCATTACCATTAAAAGGTGAGAAATTGTGTTTGCCATGCATGACAAGTGTCAATCATCAATGACCCTTGTCGTGGTCTGTTCCTCAAAAACAGAACATTGGCGCCATCTAGTGATTCCTCTCTGACTTACATGTGGATGTCGTAAATAGTCTTGTCCACTGGGAGGCAGCATTTGTTAGTTATCTATCTACAGCCTCCAGATAGGAGTAGCAGCACGTTTGTAATAAATGCTGGGGGTTGATTTGAGGCTAAAAGTGTTATAGTGTTATAGTTTTAATCTTTAGGGCAGCAGGACCATGTATGAAGAGGATAATAGCAATGTTTAATCGAAAAGCTCCCATTATGGGAAGATACAAGACATACGTTCATCTTGAACTTTCATGGTGAAGCTCCCGGATGAGAAAACTGAAAACTCTCGGGCATAACTGGAATTACCAAACAAAATCAAGTGAAGTCATTTAGCTTAGTAATTCTGGAAATGCTTTGCTGTTGCATTCAGTGATAAAACTTATGAAACGCATGCGTTTTAGGCCGTTTCTCAGTAGTCCTATGGCAAAAATTCCACAACACAAAGAAGGCAAGAAAAGACAAACAAAAAGGCAATACAAAAACTTCTTTATTACCGAAACCTAGAAAATACACATCGAAAGTATAAAAAAAAAAATCAACTTTCAAACAATCTGATGAGGTTGGTGACGGACAGGTGACCGTACATTTTAATATGAGAACAAGTTTGTCTCTCCCTGGACGCTGGGAGATGTTTTGAGTCATTGTTTATAATTTTTTGGTATTTCAGCAGAGTTAAGCACTCGTAACGTAAGGTTCCTTACGTTACACTAGAGTGAAAAATGTGCAATGACATGCTATGTTTGGACATGTATTATCGGCAGCTTATGACACATTCCTCCCACTCTCTCCCATTTATAGTCGGATATGTGAGATAGCATAAACATAAACCGGGAGGTTGTGGGGAAAACCCAACTTAAATCTATAAACACGAGGGAATGTCAGTAGTCGGAATTCAAACTCAAGAGGTAAAGCTAAAATAGATACAGTATATATCACCTCATACAAGTTAGTATATCTACATAATGGCTTTACTTATGGGGATGGATACAGTACGGGCCACAGTGCAGCCACACATTACAACAACAGTACTTTCTGACTAATTAACACTAATCAAAATAACAGGAGACCGTTTTCCAACCTAATCCTGTAGACTGAGGTCCCCACAGACCCCAGAGTTACACTTCTTCTGCTTTATTCTATAATTCTAATTATTCCGATAGAGCACCAAACTCCCTCTATACAGTTGTCAAAGATAAAACTATACACTGAGTTCATGTTTGCCATGAGTTCCAGTTTGAGGTATCACGTACAATCACAGAGGGTTTGGGGCGCTCAGACACACATGCCCTCATGTGCTCTGTCCATGAAGCTAAACACTGAATAAAATATTAGGTGTTGCAAGTCATTAATACAATACATTCTTTCATAATAACGTGATTTATGGTTTATGCAGAAGATAAGATTCAAATAACCTAACTGTGTTTTGAGAAGATCCACAGGGACCCCAGTCGGTATGTTAAACATGTGGTTAGGATGAGGGGTAACATAACGTGTTCTCTCATCAAGTAATCAGTTGAATAACTTCATATTTACTCATATTTTCCTTCTGGATTTACATCACTGAACAGCCAAACGCCTTCTGAGCTGATATCATCTGCTGATCATTATGGCGATGTTTATCAGAGGAGAACACAAAAGGCAGTTATTGAGAGGCAACCACATAATAACGTTTCTGTAACAGCGCGTGGAGCGCCGGTATCTCGTCATCTGATCAGTGCCATAAAAGACGATCGTATAGGGGACACGTTGCATTTTCTTTAAAAAGTGAATTTGTCCTCCAGCAAAGCGTCTGAATAGAACAGTGTTCAGAAGAGACAAGCGGGCTGTGTGTGCTGGAAGACTCTTACCAAAGGTCGGTTGTAGATTTCAGAGGTTTAAATCAGGTCAGTGGAGTATTCGGTGAAGGTATCTCTCTGGGTCATTCTCTCCTCTCCTCAGTCCTGAGCCAGCTCGGACTGGTATCTCAGATGTCCCTGTGGGGCCTTGACCCTCATTTAGCACCACTGTGGTCGCTGTGCCTCTTCCAGTTGTCCCTGCTGAAGTGTGTCGGTGTGGCTCTGGACTTCTGCGTGCTCCTGCGTCCGAATCACCCTCTTTCCCTGGATCCTGCTTCTGGCTGTTCGGCAAGCTCTCGCCGATCCTGGACAAGAAACATTTTGACGATAGAATATTGAAATCAAGTCACAAAAAAGTTAGTTTAAAATGAACAGCTTGAGGCATAAGTCTACATGAGGTATTAGGGTTAGCTGTACCTACTTGAGGTGATTGAAGGCTCGCAGCCAGTGTGTGCCCAGTGTGTGTCCGTTAGTCCTCAGCCCTTTCCGGTGACTCCGGGTCCTCAGTCCTATCAGGGCCTGGGCGAGTTCGGCCTCATCTCTGTGGCCCCAAACGACCTCGGCCCTCTGCTCCGCATCCTGGTCCCCTGCTGCTCGGAACAGCCTCTGGAGCTGCCACAGATTCACGTTGTTGAAGATGTTCCCTGAGCCAGCCTTCCTCCTGCGCCTCTCAGACAGTCGCCACAGGGACGAAGGGCCGGCCACCATGGGCGAAGGAGGAGAAGCGGATCCGGTATCCATCCGGAGTAACAGGGGGAACGGTGGCATACACGACTGTGTAAAGATGGAATCAAGAGTTTCAAGTCATGATGTGTTTTAATATTTTCAAACTTCCTGTTTCCTGTTTTTATGGTGTCTCTGTCTCTCCAGGGACTACAAATGCAAAATAGCCTCTTGGCTACTTCAGGTGCATTTACAGCATGATTATAACTGTGTGCTGTCTCGTTTAAATAAACCTTGAATAAATAAATAACATATAGTATAAAGTGCATGAGCACAGACTGCGTCACAACACTTGTAGACAGCTGCCACAACAGGAACACTCAAGCGAGAAAATCTTCTGCTCTGGTTCTTTAATCCAACTTCAGGAAGTACGTGATGAGCAGCGCTTTAAATCCCATTTTAAACCTGATCTCTTTTCTTACATATGCTTTTAAGTGGGACACTAACAGATCAGTACAAGCTGAGTTACAGAGTTATAGTGGAATATGGGTCAGCAGGCTGACAAGTAAACAAGTTTCTTTACAGTTTTGACGAAAATTATTTTAGCTCAAGGTTCGATTATTATTTTTCACCAGCTTTCAACTACATCTTATGTTTAAATCAAGGTCAAGAATTAACTCACTGTAGACATCGTTAGAGCTCTTTAGGCAGAAGTTCCCAGGGGCCCCCATCAGTCCGCCTCCATCAACATTAGGTTCTTATCTACACCTAGCCCAATCTACAACTGCTGTGGGACCCAGAGACCTTTGCACATTCTCTAAAAATACATTTTGAACTGCTCACAGTATTCGCAATCAGGTCACTGCAAACTGTAACCTGACTGCGAACTGTGAACTAAGCAGCTTAATGTTGCACAGAGGAAGGCAGAGTCAACACTCACTTCAAGCAAACTGACCATTAGTTTCCATGGAAATATTATAACACTGATTTAGGAAAAAGGCAATGGACTGCAGCCCTCAGGGCAGCCTGACAGGACTGGGGCAGCAAGCAACCAGCAATGTTTCGAAAGTTGCACTGCTGGAGGTGTGAGTGCACTTGTGCTATCCACTTCTACATTTCATTTCTTTTCAGGATAATTCTAGAGAGCAAAACTGTACACTTCATAGCATCCATTTACAATGTCCTGGATTTGACAGGGTTATTTGTGGACATGTTTCCATTGGAATTGCAGGCTTTTACAGAGAGCTTTGCACTCTCACCCACTTATCTGGATTTGGAAGTGGGAAAACACGGACCAAACTCCTCCTGAAAGGCCTCTTTTGTTCATTATTTTCCCTCCCACTCTGTTTTCACAGTCAACTATGTGCTGGTGCAAAACAAATGATCACTGATGCAGAAACCCTGCAAGTCTCTTTGCACAACAGAGTAATAACAAATAAGCTGCTGTCAAAAAAAGTAAGTATGTAGCTACACACAAATACTGGAAACACCTTATATTATCAAATGCGATGAAATGAAAGAAAAACTTATTGTGCAGCCTGCTCCATGGTGGGTTTATTGTCTGCGGGAACAGTTAGGAATCCCGTGAGGATCATGTGACAAATGCTCGGACTTACCGGAAAAATGAAGTGATGGATCCACAACACTCTGCTTCTACAGCATTTCTCTAAACGCGGTCCGCAGCGCTCCCTGTTCAAAGACAGCTGCCACAATGGCAGATATGCAGCGGGACAGACTGTTTGTTTCCCGTCACCTGCGATCCATTTCTGTCTTTAAGCCGTCTGTCAGTCACAAGGCAGCGCCGCCAAACGGCCAATGAGAAACGAGATATCCTCTATCGCCTCCTCGAGGGGGCGGGTGGAGCTCTACTAGGACCAATCAGCAACTCGGGGCGTGTCGGGGTGGTTTGGCTCCGCCCCCAGCCACGTAGGGCGTGTGTGCGAGCTCAAACCCATTGACGTCAATGAGTCTGACTGGCAAGAGACGTTTTATTATGTGAGCAACGTGCGCGCAAACCGTGGCGCAATCACGCAAACACAATGACGCAGGGGCTCCCTGCGCCCGAGGAACAAATATTGTATTAGTGTTACTTCTCCCAAAATTCCATAAACATGAGATGGACCATCAGAAAGCCAAACTTTATTTCTAAATGTCATTAAACTTTAGTCAATGTGAAAAGACCACAAAGACCAACACAATATTTGATAAAAACATAGCTGGCGATGAATGATACCTAACTTTTAGTCTATAACTTATTCTTCTGCTCTTTATTTTTTTATGTCGTGCATTGTGTTTCTTCTTTCTGCGCATGTTCATATGTTATGTTGTTTGTGATAATCATATTATCATACAGACTACTCTCTTTGATTGTATGCAATGGATGGTAGTGGGGATCAGACTGGTCTGGCTGAAAAAAAAAACACCAAAATATTTGGACGAAGTTTTTTGTTTTTTTCTGAAATGTCTCCGCTCATGTAAATATTGTCTGTATTTCCATATAAAGAGAGATGAGAGTGAGCGCTCCGTTGGGTCCCAGGAGCTGATGAATCCAGCGGTCCAGCAGAGGAGGAGCGCTTGAAACTTCAGGCCGCCCCCTGGTCGTCACCCAGCCCCCCAACACAGACTCTACATTGAACAGAGGAACCGGAAAAGACGAAACATATCGGACGGTTTTTCATTTCAAAACCCCGGGGCTGTGGAGAGAACAGAGATCATTCTTCTACTTCAACTTTTTCCTCTTTGGCTCCTTTGTTTTGACCACAAACCTCCACCACTTCATTTCCTCTTTTTTGTAACCATCTTTTCGCCAGCGGTTTGCAGCTGGCAGAAAGCACCCGCCCTGCTCGCGAGAAAGGGAGCGAGAGTGATCGGAGGAGGAGAGAGATGCCACCCCAACCTCCACAGCCGCAGGTGAGGGGGAATATCCTGAAGTTCATAAAGAGCCTTTTGGGAATCCTCCGGATCCTGCAGATTTTTTTTGGAGCCGGGCTCTGGGTCACCATCGCCGCTAACAAATATGAAGGCTCCATCCACTTCGTCCTGTTTGTTGCTGTCCTGTTCTGGCTCCTCACCCTCGCCCTTTTCTTCCTCACCCTCCTGGACAAGCAGGACCTTGTGCCGCTGCTGGGCGGGGAGCGCTGGTTGTGCACCAACCTGGCGCACGACGTGGCCGCTGCCGTGCTCTACCTGCCGGCCATCGGCGTGATGATCCATAAAACGCATCGCAACTCTTACTGCAACCTGGAGCACTACAAGCACCCCTGCCTGTACAAGGTCTACCTGACGGCCACCGTGTTCGCCTGCCTGTGCTGCCTGTCTTTCCTCCTCTCGGTTATTTATGGGGCGTGCAGGAAGTGTAGAGGAGAGCAAACGGTGATCTGATGGGACTAAAGAGGGGTGATGGACATGGGGGGAGGGGGTCCTTAAGGGGTATCCACAGCAAGATGAGGAATAGTTTACTTCACTGTAATTTAACTCAAAAGCTATTCTAATCACAGGTTTCTCTAAGTTGTGTCCCCACACAAATCTTTGGCCACGAGGCATCCAGACACCCTGTGGCCTTGTTGTTGCTCTATTTAAAGGTTGTTGACATGAAAATCTCCAAGTAGCTCTCAGAGCAGGGGCCTCTTCTAACATGGGATGGGAGTCTGAGTTAGCAGGGCGTAGTATTCACCGTGTTGTCGTTGTTGTGGTTCAGGCCTTGCATCTCCCTTTAAGGTTACACTAATTGAATGTCAACATATAGTCCATTGGGGTTATTTTCACATTCAAATATTTTTTGTTACCTTTAAAAGAATTGTATTTGTCTACATGTTTTTGTATTGCAGTAAACTATACTGAACAGTTAGCGGAGGGTGATGGACTAAAACACTCGAGGACGTCCTGTTTTTTTTTTATCTTGCCTGACTTAAACATTCCTTACAGTATCATCAGTGCCTTCCGTCGGAATGTTGTTCACTCGACAATGACACGACAACAACAGCTAAACTAAATGGATGTGATTGTTGATGCCATATGTGTGTGAAAATATCTCTCAAGTGTTCTTTATGTAAAGCCAAAGATCAAACATTTCTAAGAATAAAGATCAGTAAGTGACAGCAAGTTTCTGTTATTATGATTGTGGGTAAAATAAATTCAACTTCCAAAGACAAATATTTGTAAAATGCTTTGCAAATTTTCTTTTGAGTTCTTCAAATTTAGACAAGCTTTTGGTGGCTTTTCCAAATGAAACACAGATTGGGAGAGTCAAGCGACGAAAGCCCTGCGGAACTTCCTGTTAGGAGATTAAAGCCTCTGCCAATCAGCAGGGATCATTTATGAGCTGCACCACTTAACCACATAAAAGACAAAGATCCTTAGAACTATCTACGTCTGTGATAGATAACAAAACGGTAACAATGTTTGGAATATGCTGTGTGTGTGTGTGTGTGTGTGTGTGTGTGTGGTGTGTGTGTGTGCAGTGGGGAGTGAAAGACCCCATCTGATACTGTATGGGATTATGAGTA
>CAAKHC010003974.1:0-10550 GCA_901007825.1 Macroramphosus scolopax | reverse complement strand
TAACAAAACGGTAACAATGTTTGGAATATGCTGTGTGTGTGTGTGTGTGTGTGTGTGTGTGTGTGTGTGTGTGTGTGTGTGTGTGTGTGTGTGTGTGTGTGTGTGTGTGTGTGTGTGTGTGTGTGTGTGTGTAATTGTCTGGGAAGAGGCTTGTACATACCGGAACAGTCTGTTGGGGTTCTGGAGGTGGGAAAATGTTCAGCCAATGAAAGCGCAGCCAAGCGGTGGAGGATGATTCAATGTCTCGTCTACTCCTCTCATCATGCTGCAGAACGGTTGCTTAAGACACCCAAAGCCACGCCGTGACAGCTAAATTAGGTTGCCTTTTAACAATCAACAATCAAGATTTCATATTCATATTTTGAATAAGTATAGTAGTCAAATCCACATTCACTTAAAGGGACGATGCTCCTTTTTCATTGTGTTTTTTACATTACATCCAGCTTCATCATGCAGATCTCGTTGACTCTGTGTACTTGTTGCTTGTCGGGGACATGCATCGTGTGAGAGACTGCAAGTTATTCACCAACAGGGCGCTGCTCCTTCCTGTTGTCCCCTTACGACATGTTTTTCTTGCAAAGGAGCACTGGAGAGGAACCGTTGCATCATCAAAGTTCCAGATTTGCATTCAGCAGTCGTGAAAAAAAGGAAGTGAAAATGCAATTGAGATTAAAATATGAAAGCAGCAGCAATGGAATAACTGAATGTCATATGACTGATAGGCAGGAAGAGAGGAGAAATGTCTTTTGGATGGTACCTTCTGATTTATACAATACTGCACAGTGAATCGTCAGTGGTATCTCAGTGCAATGAAAACAGGATGAATAGTGTGAAAGAGTGCAGGCGGACATCTGGGGTTTCAGGAGTGGAAGGGTTAACGTTGACCAGCTGCAGCGGCAGGATATAAATCAAGCACTTCTAAGAGGAAAGGAGTCCCCCACCACCCACCCTCTTCCCTTCTGGGATTTCCAATGAGTGTTGTCCTGTCCACGTGTCAGTGTCTGTGGAAACCATCCAAATGGAGGCAGTAGACAACAGCCCAGTGTGTGTTATAACCAAATCAGGGAACTGTTCGGGTTCAATTTGACATTCAAAGCAGCCTTGGTGCTTTGGTAAAATTGATGACTCACAACAACAGCGTATGCTGACAATTACGGCCGTACAAGGAGTCTCCGCATTAACCCTGAACTCATTTGGAGTTTACGGTTTTAACAGGTTCATAACTATTACAGCGGCTGCAGTTTGTGGATGGCTTGTCTGCTCACATTTGTCAGCTGCCTTTATGAGCCTATTTGGAATTTAAGATCCTTCTCAAATATCTGAATCCAACAGAGCTTTATTGGCCACGTATGTGTACACATCCAAGGAGGTTTTTTTCCCGTCGCTCTCCAAGCAGAAGAGACATACAGATGAAACAAAAGGCAATAAAGATGAAAAAGGTAAACCAGCATTAAAAAAGACACACACAAAAAGAATAATAAGGTTTGTAGGAAGTCGACTTTGCACTGTGCAAAGTTATTGGAAATATACACGTGTATAGCATATCAAGTGTGCTCACTTTTATCTACAGAAATATAGTTTATATATACCAGACAGGAACAGTCGGGATAGATTGTGTCCAGGGTGTGATGGATCTGCAACGTTGCAGGCCAGTCCTGATCTAGATAAGTCCTGAATGGAGAGCAGGTCGGCAACAATGATTTAGTCCACAGTCTTGAGTGTCTGTTGTAATCTGTTTAGTGGCTGATCCCAACCAGTCAAGTATAGGAAACAGCCTGGATGAACAGCTCCTGAGGCCGGCTTCCTGAGTTGGTGAATGAGTCTGAAATCCATAGACTCATTCAGGCCCCTCATCATCCCTGGTGGGGTCGATGACCGTTGTGTCATCTGCAAACAACCGCAGTTTAACAGATGAGTCTCTTGAGGTGCAATTGAGTAGAGAGAGAGGGACAGAGAGGCCACAGGTACTGATTGTCCAGGTGCTGGATGGTATTTCCCAGCCTCACCTGCTGCCTCCTGTCTACCAGGAAGTCAGCGATTCACTGACAGAAGGGAGCTGGCACAGTTCGGAGGGGAGGACTTCTGAACACTGGGCTGAAGCCTACAAACTCGACCCTTGCGTATGTTCCTGCTGAAGGACAAAGTGCAGGCTCATGCTGACCGCATCACTCACTGACGTGCTTGCTTGGGATCCTGTGATGTCCTTCATGTGGGCCAACACCAGTCTCTGGTGACCCCAAACATCTGGGAAATGGGCCTGTAGACATTTGATTATGTGATACAGTTTCTTTTTACATTACAGTTGTTTCTTTGGATGATTGTCAGAGGGAACTTCACCTCCAGTGATGTGGTGGAGACAGACTTCCAGTCAGGAGGGTGACACGCAGTGTGGATATGATGCCTTCCTGGTCTTCTGTCTCTTGAAATACTCTTGAAATTGACTCACAGGCTCTTCAAAGATCTTGAGTGCTAGTGAGGGGTCAGTGGGGAGTGGGGAGGGCACGGCAGGGGGTGCAGTTTGTTGTGTGATGTGGTCTGAGAGGTTGAAGGCTTTGAAAGGGGTCTTATCAAACCTGAATTTAAATATATTCAGACCCTCAGTCAGTTGATGTACAGTGCGGGAGGATTGACGTATAAACAAGAAACTTTTGTGATAACATGAAATGATATTAAAGGCCATTAGAAGGGTGTGGACATCACAACAGTGAGGCGGTTGTTTTTCTTTCCAGTTACAGCGAGAGACAGTAAAGAAAAAACCCAGACAAGTTAGTATTAGAACATTTAAGCATGTATAGAGCCAGACACCTCCTGAGTGCCAACTGGACAAAATTTACTTTGGCATCTCAACCAAAGACACATTTCCTGTATGTACTCTCCCACCCGTCTGAGAAAGTACACGACCAAATGGTCCTTATAACCCCTCCAAACAGTTTCTCCCTGAATAGCCATGCATCATGTTCACTGATGTCATGGACTGATGGCAATCCGCTGAAACTGATACAGATTTCTCTGCCAGACAATAGAAAAAACGAGTTGTACTTGGTTCTACTGAGAGTTGTTCCTACTATTTTGTTCATTCTAAATTGTACGAGTTATGGTTTACAAAATGTTAGTAACACTTCCATTCAACACAACCATGAATTACGGCCTCCACAATGACCTACAAAAAAATCAACACCTCAAATTCAATAAAAACTCAGCATCATATTGCTCATGTGGGAGGTTTTATTGCAGGGCTGTTGCAATTGGCCACTTCTCACTGTGCACAGCCCTGACCAACACTTCAGTAGTCTGGTCTTTGTCAGTTTACTGAACCAGGTGCCTACAGAATTATTGGTTTAGTAAATGCACCAAGCAGCTGTTCAGGACTGGAAGCACTATATACCCACCCAGACTCAGGAGCAGTGCTTCATCCTATCCGAGTGTCTCACTCTTTTCCTGCCAACATTCTCTCAAGCCTTTTGGGAGGCTACATGTGCACACATGAAACATGAAAACACCAACACAATCACACAGCAGTGCCCTGCTAACCGCACTTTCATCAGATACTGCTGAGAGGCACATTCCAATGCAGAGGAGAGGAAAGAGGGGAAGGGAAACTCGACAGAACAAGTGAATGAACAAAAAAGACATGAGAGGAAATGTTGGGCTTTTTGCAAAGATCCAGTAGGAAACACAGACTGACATTTCCTGTCTGTGTAAGGTATGAATCGGCACAGTGTTCCAAGCATGTAAGGCTTTGTAGTTTGCCTCTGATACTCGCCTATTTATAGTTCCCTGGAATTACTGATTCCACATCTGTTACAGCAGCTTTGCTCAGACGATACTTCTGAATGGGCACAGTGTTGATGTGTTGTGAGGGCAATGGCAGCCAGTGGTGGGAAATGATGATAGCTATTTATAGAGCCTTGAAAATAGCACAGTTTCTTCCTCTATGTCAATCCTCAGCAAGACATTGAGTGTGTTGTCGAATGAATGAGTTGGAAGGAAAGGGAGGGGGATGATTTTGGTCACTGGGGGAATTAATTCAATAATTTCCCATATGTCATTTTGCTATGATGCATGTACTGCTAACTTACGTTAGAAACACCTCCATCATTCGTCATCTGTCATTTTTTACTTCCCTAATACATCATTTCAAAGAGAGAATTAGATGTGAGGTATAATTTTCCATTACTAGAACCCAGGGTAAGTCATTCTAAAAAAGGAAAACTCTTTACAAGCATCTTTAGAGCTAAGCAACCGGACACACACTTGGTAGTAAAACAAACATTCCTTCCAAGTTCCGGATAAAAGCTCAAATGGATCCAAAACTGTTGCCCAGGAATATTTAACCCCCAAATTTTAACCCCCACGAAGAAGACGATACACACCATTGTAAGGATAAAAAACAAACACACAAGCAAATGTTATTTTCCATAAAAATGTGTTTTTACAATAAGCAAATGTGTACGATACCAAAAACATGGACAAGTATATTTTCTTCTCCTTACACACTTTAACATCTACCTCCCTTCATTTGTGCATAGCAGTTTTGTTTAACATAAACTGTAGTAAAGATGAAAATGTTGAAACAAAACACACCGTATGATCCACACTGCTGCAGAGGAACCGATATACTCGTGTTCCTAAGTGAACACTTCATGAATTTACTCACTAGGAGGCGCAGTAAGGCTACATAAAACAGTCAATGGCTTCTTTCAATTGTGAGATGTTTCCCTGTAAACATGTCAATAGTACTAGACATGCCCTTCCAGGCTTTAATGCCCATTATAGACAATAATACAGTCCTACTGCATCCCTCGAAGCTCATAAGCTTGACGTCATAGCTGAATGTCCCACTGAAGAAAAGAAAGAAATGTAAGGAGGTATATCATCCAAATGACGGTTGAGCGGCTAGAAGAAATAAACCGCAAAAATGTCTCTGAATTGGTATCAAATTTATTTCGCAATACCTATCTCGCTGTGTGTGCAGCTCTGTTTTGTTATTCACCAGATGGCCTTAGGGATTGACAATCAAACAGTCAAAACACAAAGAGGCAGCAACATTTGTCAAACTGAAGCTGGGCAAGGTTTGTCTCATTCACTGCTTTTTTATTTTTACAGCGAGGTGGAACATTTGGGTTGCACTTTTCGTTGTAACACAATTGTTATAATGAGAAGTGGGACCCACAATGAAACGTCAATACAGTACAATGTGCAGCATGAAGGTCAGCAGACGGCCCCAGCCGCTGACGCCCACCACTGTCATTGGTGGACAAATGAGAGAGACACGCGTCACTGGGATCTGATTGGATGTGACAAACAACCAGGAAGTGAGTGAGTAACCAATCCACGGGATAAAAGTCCTCACCGGTTCAAGTCCGCCTGTCTTAAGTTCTCATAAAACATCTACAGGGTCCAGAAGTGACATTTAGAGATTCACATCTGCTTTTTTACGAAGACATTATCATTATGGCTGCTTACAAGTTGGTGCTGATTCGCCACGGAGAGAGTACCTGGAACCAGGAGAATCGGTTCTGCGGCTGGTTCGATGCAGACTTGAGCGAAACAGGGGAAAGGGAGGCGAGGAGGGGTGGACAGGCCCTGAAAAGTGAGTAATTGCATCAACGGTATGAATTAATAACAGTAAAAATCTGTAAAATATTGCACGGCTGCAATTACATAACCGCCTGTGCACCTGACCACCGACTCCTGAATGTGTCAGGAGGATATGAAAACCGTCTGAAGTGATGCCCTTATGTAGGTGCACTACTGTGATGAAGCCTGCACAGAATGAGAATTAACAGCTGAAAGTTTAGGATCCTCCTTAATTATCTAACCCTGGAGGTGTTTGACCACAGAATGCATAGAAATCCTCTATAAAGCAGGGGAACTTGCATTTCTGGCTCCATTTTATTGCTTGCCATTCATCTGACTTGTTCCTTTATTATAACAGGAGAACAGGATGGGAACACATGTAGGCAGGCATTCACTTGGACTTATCTAGAGTTTAAACTCTAACCGATTTTCACGGTTGATAACCATCTCAGAAAATATCATGGGGTCACATCATACAGATTACAGGGTATAATGCAATAATCAATAGTATTATCATTTATGATAATATGTAAGATTTGTCTCAATATACCAGAGTATGATGACAAAGCACCAGCAGAACTATTTAATTTCCTTTCTTGAACTCCATGGCTATTTCCATGTCAGGAAAAGTTTAGGAAATGAGTGGATGGCCATGAGAATCCTGCTCATTGGAAATTTATTGGTAACAATATGTTATGTGAACATTGATGCATTAAGTGCAGACATATTAATTCCCACAGAGGATTGTGGGAGATTTGCTGACCAAATGAAGTTGCAATCCTAGTGTATAAGGTAGAATATTTTATGAAATTGAAAAAGGCTCTTTTTTTTGTCTGTCTGAGAACCAACACCTCACTAGAGTGTCTGTCCTTCCCCTGAAACTCACAGATGCCGCCTTTGAGTTTGACATATGCTACACCTCAGTGTTAAAGAGAGCAACCAGGACACTGTGGCTGGTCCTGGACAGCATTGACCAGATGTGGGTGCCAGTGCATCGGACATGGAGGCTCAATGAGCGCCACTACGGCGGCCTGACGGGGCTTAATAAGGCTGAGACTGCTGCCAAGCATGGAGAGGCTCAGGTGAAAGTCTGGAGGCGCTCATTTGATATCCCACCTCCCCCCATGGGCCCAGACCACGACTACTACTCTATCATCGGCAAGGTAAGATAGGGATATTTACAGTACACAAACAAGGAGCTTTGTTGGCCTGTGGCGCAAAGAGTTAGTACATATTGGGCAACTAACACCGCACAGTCGTAATAAAGAAGAAGCATGAAGAGAACTGATTCTTGCAGTCAGACCATGAAGCCAATTGTGTCACAATTGATAAGTGAAATCAGCAGAAGTTACTGCAATCTGGAATGTTTCGAACAAAACATGTTTTGTATGTCTTATGCATGTCCCCTGTAGAGGTGACAAATGTTTTATACTTGTGGGAGTGATGAAGTCCCTTACTATTTGCAAGTAGGAGCCCAAACGCTGTTACCTAATTGCATGTCTAACGTGAGTTAATATATGACTGTCAGGAATAAGTTCTTCTGGGTTCAAGTTCAAAGTTCAGTCAAGGTAGAAACAAATTCAGCAGCATTCAGAAGTCGAGATGTAGAAACCCCAAACTATAAGTCATTATCAAAACTAGTTGATGTTCATAGTTCTAAAAGAAGTTTAAGGTAGCGGATTTTTTCATCCCTGCCGATGACAGTGAACACTGCACCATACTGCTTTAAGGGTGACTCTCTTACTTCATGGACACAGTTATGGTAAAATATCATTCCGTTGATGTTGAGACCAGATGAGATTGGTTTAATAAAAGAACACATAGTTATAAATACACAATCAAGATAAATTTGCTGTGCCGGGCAAGTTGGTTGATAAGTTCCTTTTCAACACAGGAAAGAAACATTGAAGGTCATTTTGTCAGGAACTCTCACACAGGAATCCAGACAAAAGGCTCAAGGAGACCGATGCGTCCCGTTTGACTCTGCATCGGCAAATTCTTCTTCACTCAAATACATCTGACATCAGTTTTTTGTATATTCAGACTCCCTCCCAATGACACAAACTGCTGTCTGGCAGTCACTCCCTATTCCTGACGACATGTTCAATGTGTTTTAAGGAAGAAAATGTAAGAGAGAGATAGACAGATCTATTATATCTTTGCTTTTTATATTCTGATCTATTATGCATTTGACATACTATGCTTCGTTTAGGATCGCCGCTATGCAGCTTTGACTGGAGACCAGCTTCCTTCCTGCGAAAGCCTTAAGGACACCATTGCACGGGCACTGCCCTTTTGGAACGAGGAGATTGCCCCTCAGATCAAACGAGGAAAGAGAGTGCTCATCGCTGCTCACGGAAACAGTCTGAGGGGCATTGTTAAGCACCTTGAGGGTAGGTGGCACTGTTCAGTCTAAATGGTAAAAGCACACACTTGAATGCTGTGCTCCTTCTCAGTGGCCTAGCAGGTGATCCAGTGCAGCTTGTCAGGTGCTTTAACAGCTCATCTTAGCTGCCAAATCTTTTATGTCAGGCAAAATTATAAAAGTATATTTTAGATAGGGACTATAGATGATGATATTTATGTACAGTAAATTATCTCTGGAATAGTACGTCACTATTTAAATGTTTAATTGTGGATATCAGTACTTGTGGTTGGCTTGTTTGCTCTGACTTTTCAGTCTTTCAGTTTGATTATTGATGACTTGAAAAATAAGTTTATGATTGCTCACTGCAGAAAATTGCAGTAATTTCCGGAAGGCAGTACCATTGTTTCATCAATCACACTAAAACAAAGTTGTCAAGAATCCTGGTAAGAAAAACTGCAAATTCCCAAATTGTATACAACTGATCTTTTTGTGCTGCTGTCTGTAGGAATGTCAGATGAGGCCATCATGGAACTGAACCTGCCAACAGGCATCCCCATCCTCTATGAGCTGGACAAGAACTTGAAGCCTGTGAAGCCGATGCAGTTCCTGGGAGACAAGGAGACCGTTCGTAAAGCCATGGAGGCAGTGGCTGCTCAGGGAAAGGCTAAGAAGTAAAGCACAGATTCCCGTACGTGTACGATGATGTATGTTGTCCCTAACAACTGGCCACAGATTAGTGTAGTCTTTTATTTTGGATTGTGACAGATGATGAGGATACTGCAGACTGCTGTCAATGGTAACTACTATACTTGCACAATGCAGGGGTGGTAGATGGTGAACGATTAAGATATATTGGGGCCAGGAGAGCTATAGTTTTTAAAAGATGGATGATGGAAATTATTTATTGGGTGATTTATAGTAGTGGGTTTTAGTTGTCTGTTATAATTTTATTTAAAGTATACTTTAATTATTTTCACTCTTGGTGGCCATGTTAGATTTAGAATGAAACTCATAACACTGCAAAGGGTCCACATCTGATCTCACTTTTCAAAGCTTTTACTTCATACATTCCATTGAAAAAGCGATGTAAAGGAGGAGGAAGGGACACTTGGGAAAGCACATCTATTTTTGGTTTATAGTCCCCAGTATCCAGTATATTTGTACCTCTATTTGACCACACTTTGTCTGTTTTTGCCTCATGTTGTTTTAGTCTTTATGTGGCTCCAGCCTATTTCTAAACTGCCAACTGCTGGACTGACAGCATTTAGGAGCCGCAGTGGTGTTTATAGAAACCACTACAATTACAGAGATCTGTAACAATTCCGTCTGGAATAACCCTCTATGTCTTAAAGTATTGCCTTTCTGCCTTTTTAAATGTAATTCCCCTTCTGTTGGCTAAATGTACCCTGAAAACTCAGATGTAATAAACGTCAGATTATGTGCAAATCAATTCTTTGTGTGTCCATTTGTCTTGGGTGGATGTTTATTGTCTTTAATGGTCTTATTCTATTATCCTGTGTTTTTTAATGTAGCCTAGTTAGTTACACGCTAACATCAAATCCAACTTGTGATCAAACCATTGACTTACTTGTTTACTGACTGCCTTACTGAGAAAAGTTCTTCTACTCATTAGTCTGCATTAGATTTCTGATATTTGCTCCAAAAAACCCCCCAAAAAAGCCAGATTTTAACACAGCGTTTATTAAATACAAGTACATATGTAAGAATGACATCGGAAAAGCAAAGGGCAATGTCAGAAAGGTAAAAAGAAATATATATATATATATATATATATATATATATATATATATATATATATATTCAAGGAGGAACTTGTTCAATACCCAGAACATCCCTGGAAACTGACCTGTAAGGTCGTACACATTAACGCCCATAATGCAATTCGCGTGATTTTATTACAAGTGACTGCTGGCGGGAGAGGATTGCATTGATGCGATTTCCTTAGCATCAGAGCGCTCGGTACGTTACTTGCGCCGTCTGTGGTTACAGGCTGTCTTATCCTCAAAATGAGAAAATGAACAGAAAATCAAGGGAACACTCGGTAAGAAAACATACGGACTTTGTTTGTGTCCCAGTGCTGTTTAGCAAGAGCGTTAGCCAGCTAGCTAAACGGAGAACTTCCCGAAAGTAACGTTAAAGACCTTAACCTTGTATTATGTTGTGCTTCGAAACGACGTAGTTAAATTAAGTAAGTTGTTGTCTTCATTAACTCTGAATATGAGCCGGTAGTGATGCAATGAATAGACATTACTGCCATGCTGTCAAAACACTATAATGTTCGACAGGTCTTTCATAATAGTGATAGTTCCGTTGCTAACGTTAGCTAGCTGTTTTCTCCTGCTAGCATGACACCGTTAATGTTTATAGTTCTTTATTTTTAAACTTAGCTTTTGTTGGGACGATTGAAGTGGTGCTACTCATGGTGCTTATGGACAGCCGCAGGGCTTCAAACTAATTGTCCTATGTTGTCGTTTAACGTAGCACGCGCTGATAGGTAACAGCAGAATTTGAAGAGCAGGTGTCTTCCTCTTGTTGTCTACGATTGGACAAAGGTTGACCTGTGCTCGATGTGTAACGTGGA
>CAAKHC010003970.1:8249-58935 GCA_901007825.1 Macroramphosus scolopax | reverse complement strand
GCTAACAAAATGAAGTTTAATGAACAAACAGAGACCTTGTTAAAAAAAACATCATGTGTGTGCATGTCTGTGTGTGCGTGTGTGTGTGTGTGTGTGTGTGTGTGTGTGTGTGTGTGTGTGTGTGTGTGTGTGTGTGTGTGTGTGTGTGTGTGTGTGTGTGTGCGTGCGTGTGTGCGTGTGTGTGTGTTGCTGTGCTGTGCTCTAGAACCCAGACATCGTGCTGGTGCACTATCTGAATGTTCCAGCAGTGGACGATAGCGGGAAGCCATGTGGTCCTGTTCTCTGCTCCATCAACACAGACAGGAAGGAGTGGGCCAAGTGGAGCAAGGAGGAGCTCATTGGTCAACTCAAACCCATGTGTGAGTTAGTTTTTCCATCACTTCCAAACACTCATCTCCCTCCTACTCTCAAGCTCTCATGTTTCAGCCCTCACACTTTCCCTAAACCTGAGAAGATGAGTCATCTTGGGTCAATAGCAATACAACTTGTCATGATCATGATGGAAAAGATGTTGACCAAACCTATTCATTCCTCAAAATTGAATCTGAAGGAAACCGGGGTTTTAACTCAAAAATAAAGGTACAATGATCCAATAGCTTGCTTTCAGGCTGTAAACACCTTCTGGAGCAGTGTCATTGCTTATCAGCTGGGACAACAGGTGACTACAGCAGATGAAGGGAGATGATATGGAAACATCTCACTTGTACAAAGTAAGAAGATCCAATCTTGGATGGTTAAAGTCCTCTTACAGTTCTCTTGCTCCTACAGTTGAAAGTTTGAGTTTCACTGTGTACGATGACGTATGTGCAGAATTTCACACTAGGAGCCTGTTTTCAGATTCAGCGATGAAAGTTTCAATTTTGGATGTTCTCAGAGAACATTTGGGAGCTAGTGCTGGTCCAATAATCAGTACAGAAGTATGAGGTGGAAACCTGAATCCTCCCGTGCAATAACACTGAGAATGGACTCTTTTAATAAAGTATCTTGTGTCCAGGAGTTCAACTTGTGAAATTTAAAATACTCATGAGGGAGAAGAAGTTGGCATTTTATGTATTTTATTAAAGGGTGGATACATTCTTTATTTCCAGCAGAACACCCATCAGACACACATTTCAGTCGTTATTTTAGTATTAATACATGTGGAGGGGATATTTAATAATTTTCCACTGAGGTTTTCAAAATGGGAGGCAGTTCTCCCAAAGGGGGTTCCAAACAGTTATATGGAAGGCAAAGTGAACATTTTTATTGCATTAGTTCTTACATTACTCATCAAGGTGTACACATAGAGAAGTCTAAAGGTATAGGTGTGTATTTGTTTTGGGGAATTTTTTACTGTCTTCTGTAAAGTCTGAACCTAATGCTGTATTATGTATTTGGTTTAGTCTAAAGTTATGTCAAACAGCAACATTCAGCCACCTTGGCTCAAAAGTAAAGTTTTGTCTGAGGGGACATTCACAGCATCGGACTTTAAAAAAACACTGACTTTGCACAAACATCTTATTGATATGTCGCTTAAAGTGAAACAAATCATCAGCCAAAAAAGGCACTGAGTTCGCTGTGAATTAGGTGTGATACGATTTTTAAAGCATGCTGGCCTTCTTTTCAACATGAGAGTGTAGTGATACCACAAAGTACTTATATTTAAAGGCGACATTGTTGTCTTTGAAAATATTGACATTCAGTACACATCATTCAGCCAGGCTTTAAACACAGTTTAAGATTTCCTTTGCTTTATATGATTCCTACAGTCAGGACCATGCTGCCACCCACAGGCCAATACACATTGCATCCAAGGAAAAGGGAGAGATAGAGGGAAAGAAGACAGAGGTGCCCAAAATATCCAGCATGTATTATTCATAAATGAGCATCAGGGAGAGTAGATAACTCCAGTACACATACACACACAATTACCTAATCTCAACCATCTTTGGATCTGGTTTGGAAGGGCAAATGGAGACGTATGCCCAAAACCAAGTGGCTTGTTGACTTTAATCTTACTTCACTTATTCCTCTCCCAAATGAATCGTATTCCCTCTCGGTGTTCTACCTGCCCTAATTTGCTCACACAAAACAGCTCTCAGCTTTTCTTTTCCGAGTACTTCTCTCCTGATCACTGACTTGATCCATAAGTGTTTTCTCTGGGCTTCTAGATGTCGTAAAGGTACACACAGTATGATATTTGAAACTTCTCTCAAAAAAATTAGTTGACTACATCCCCAAAATGTATTTAAGACATCTAATGTAGAAATATGAAACGATACTGTGTTGATGTTAGAATTGAAATGTTTTCAAAAGAAGCTAAAGGTGTGTTTTGTATGTATATCTTTAAGATATTTAAACACTGAAGTGTGGCAGTTATAATAAAATATTTATGAATGCAGTGCCAATGTACATTCCAAACACTGGAGGGCGCCATCACACACCTATATATATTGTATATAGTGTATGCGGTAATGCAATGATATTACTTTTTGACTTGAGCAGGTGAGAGGAAAGACAGTATGTATGGTGTTAAATGTTGTTACATTTGTTTTGTCTCCTCTCTCAGGTGCTGGAAGCAGCCTACATCAGAAATGCTCAAGTGTAAAGCAGCGCATCATCTCATCCAAGCAGGAGTCAGGGGCAGCAGCAGGAGGTAGATCTGCAGCGGGTACAGGCATTGCAGCAGGCCAGAAAGCTGAGGAGGCAGATGGTACAGAGGTCCAGAACAGTGATGTGTCAGAGGGCCAGACAGAGCCCAGCCCTGGAGGGCGCAGGAGCAGAACAGGTGGCGGAGACAGGAGGAATGGCCGTATTAGTAAACCCTCCCTACTCCCTCAGAGCAGCATGGAAGTGTCCTCCTCTACCTCCACCAACCAGGTAGAGGTCCCTGACACCACGCAAAGCTCCCCATTGTCAATCACCAGCGACATGGCTGACAGCCCCGCACTTGCCATTGGCCCTGGCTTGTCGCAGAGCACAGCTGTGTTCATGTCTGAGGTCACCACACTGACTGGGGATTCGGTTTATTCTGCCGGCCATACCCAGCTGCTGGCATCCAACCATGAGAGCACCACTGCTGGTATCCTGTTAGCTGTTGCCCCTGAAAACCAGAGGTTTGCATCGTTTCCTAGTGGGGTGGGCCTAGGAGAGGGAGGAGAGTTGGTTCTTTCCAGCTCTCTAGACACTAGTGGAGGAGTCAGCCTTCCTGAGAACACCATGACCTTTGACCCAGACTGCTTCCTCAACAATCCAAAGCAGGGCCAGACATATGGAGGAGGTGGAGGGAAGACTGAGGGGTGTAACAGTGATGATGGAGGACTACGCTGTTCCTCCAACGGATTTGTCTACAACCCAGCCCTTGTCAACAACATCAAGACAGAAGCTGCACCCCTGGAGCAGCCATTGTCAGCTCAGAGTAGCTATGTAGGAGAGGGGACAGGCCTCAGCCCCAGCACCACCCTGGAGCAGATGGACTTCAGTGCTGTAATGTCATCCGCTTGTGTCCCGAGTCTGACCCAGCCCGCACAGCACTCATCCCAAAACCTCTTCCTCCAGGCATCCCCACAGACAAGCCAGCCCTCCCAGCTACAGACCAATGGTACTGAGACACCCCAGGAATCAGGTGAGGCTCAGCCTTACATTGGCATGCCCACGGTGCCATCAAACTCCCCTGTCACCAACGGAGACCCACATACGCACATTCATCAAGCCAGCCCAGACCAGCAGACTCTGTGTGGAAGGAATGGACAAGGAGGGGCAGTGGGCCCTTTTCCCTTGACACCCCAGGATAATAACATCAATCAATCTATCAGCAGGGTACATCGGGAAGTTATGGGCTTAGACAAAGCAGCGGAGAACGGAGAAGAGTTACTACTCAAGCCTGGAGATCCTCATGAGACCTACGCAAGTGTGGACACTGAGCACTACCTTCAACCTACAGATGACAATGGAGGAGGAGAGCAGGGGGGAGGACATGGTGGTGCAGGAGGAGGAGGGGAAAATGAAATTCTATGTAATGGTGTTAGCTTGTCAGGGGCCAGCAGTTCAGTGGTGGCCAGTCCTCAGTCGATAGCTACAGGTGCAAGCATTGAGGGGGCACTCTATAGTTCTCCTCTTCCTCAACAAAGTGGGGGGGTATCAGGTTCGGCAACTGGGGCCGGAGCAGCCATCAGTCTGGAAGGCTTTGAGGCTTCATTTGGAAGCCAGTTCTCTGATCTTATCAATGATTTCATCTCAGTGGAGGGGTCTGGAGGTGGGGTGGGGGCTGCTGTCACCGGGGTTCTGATGCCCCAGGAGGGGGCAGCAGGAGAGGAGCAGGGCACAGGGGCAGGCCATCTGCAAGGCTCGGAGGTGGAGCAGGGAGCTCTGGGACTGCTGCAGGAGGCTGGGAGGCTTTTTGGTGTGACAGACTACTCCCCAGAGTGGTCTTATCCAGAGGTTAGTTAACCCAACATGATTACCATTCATTATTTATTCATCATTGTTCCCTACAGTAAAATCAGTCCCTCCGACACATGATTGATGGTGGCTTGTACTGACATTAAACGCTGGAATCATGCACAGCACAATTTGTGCCAAGACCGCCAGCCTTGCTGTGCGATCATTAAGAAGTCAAAATTTCTCAGTCTCAGCTGATTGGATTTTAATGAAATTTCAATATTACAATGATTCCCCTGGGTGGCTTCATTAATTCATCTGTGTACCACATATTATATCTTAGACACCACTTGGGTCCTTGAATTATGATCAACTTTGCATCGCCTCTAACCACTGCTTTCTAATCACAGAATAACACTTGCCAAACTTTATTTCTACATCAATTGTCAAAGGAACGAGCTGCAACATCAAAGGTTTAAATGACATGAAATATTTTATCTTATTTAGCTACTGTGTTCCTGACACTTTATCCCTGTATCATCACTCTTACATCATAAGGATTAGTCAACAGTTTTTAGTTTTTGGAATAAGTTTTTCCCCAAAGACTTAAAAGCTGATGGTACAATTTTAGAATTAACTTCAAAGGAGCACTACAAATGCAAAAAGGAATATTAGTCACTCCGTGGTATGTATTTCTGATAAAAACACAGGCTACTCATGATAAGTAAAGAGTGAATCATGTAAACAGGACACTAAATGTGTCTCATTTTGATGCAAACTTTCACAGATGAAGTGGGCAGCGGTATGAGATTAGACTAAGGTGTGTGTTTGTGCTGCAGGGTGGAGTCAAGGTGCTCATCACAGGTCCGTGGTTGGAGTCGAGCAGTGAGTACAGTTGTCTCTTTGATCACATCAGTGTCCCTGCTGCCCTCATCCAGCCTGGTGTGCTGCGCTGCTACTGCCCAGGTATGACACGTGTATGCGCATACTCTCTCACAATACACATTCAATATCAGTACATACGTACATTATCAAGACATTATCAACAGTGTAGGTTGCACTTTGCTCACTCATCATATTATATCTAAAGAGTTTTCTTGAATTTGATCTTGGGAAAGGTCCTAATAAAAGATTCATGACCTGTTTTTAAACGCTGAATTTTCTGCAGCTGTGTTATTAAAATGATGAATCCCATTGTGCTCATGCCACTTGTTCCTAATTAGCATAGGTACACGCCTTGCCAATCCCCCTAAAGGACGTGCAACTGCAGGGCTGTGTGCACATATAGCAATCACACCCAGCACCTAAAAATAAAAGTTAAATTAAAATCTGAAGATGATGGAGCACTGACTTCAAACGTTAAAAAATCTTCACTAGTTCTGAAGTTGAGGTGCAGCTGCAGTAAGTGAACAGGAAAAAAGGCTGTCACGTTACATAGCATCACTGAGAATATAAAATAATTCCATGTCCAGAGTTATCTGATAGAGCTGGACCATCGGGCTCTTTATTAGATGACATCACTCTCAGGTTTTGGACACAGACCTGGGCCCTGTGTCAGCATTACTAATCTCAATCGAAGCTTTAATGTTGTGTTCATGTATTTAAAAGGCAATATTACATTGTGAAATAACTAAAATAGAATTGGTTCCAATTGTAAAACTGAAGAATACACAATAACCCATTGACATGTCAGCACTCAAATGTGTTTAAGTGCACTCTTTAATCTTCATGAAAACTGCTTAGGTGGGTTAGAAGAAGATTAGTTGGTTCATTGTGAGGAGGGATATGGACAGGACCTCATTTTTGTGATGGCACACTGAGTAATAAATGAGTTACATCCTTCTTCAATAAATTGGATTACTTATAAACTGCAAGGCTCCTAGTCTCCTGCAGGTACACACAGGCAAACACAACACTATACTTTTACAGTGTATGAAGAGGTTTACATTCTGTCCTGACATAATGTGTCCTATCACCACACAATCACTTCCTAATGTTTCCCTTATCGATTGTTTCCAGCCCATGACACAGGACTTGTCATGCTGCAGGTGGCTATGGGTGGTGAGGTCATATCTTCCTCTGTGGTGTTTGAATACAAAGCGCGTGACCTTCCTGCCCTCCCATCTTCTCAGCATGACTGGCTGTCACTGGACGGTGAGAACATTTGTTTGTTTGTCCTGACCGCGACGGGATGTACAGTTACATTCTGGTGATGTTTTATAAGAGTATAAACCATAACCAGGATGAGATCTGTACATAGCTGGCTCTATCGTCAACAACCACTTCAGCAGAGCGGGAGTGTGTTAGTGGGTGCGCTTGCACACTAGGTGTATTCTTTCCTACACTCAACGGCCACTTAATTTCAAACACTTGTACAACATAATGTGACCAAGTACAACGAACTGCCTCAGTAAAGATAATAAATTCAGTTTTCAGTGACAGAAAGGTCTTGATTGGACATAATACACTCCAACACAACACCCACTGCTACTGAATAATAAAACTTAAGAACAGATGTGTGTGTGTGAAGCTGCTCAATTCTGTTGAATGCTATGTCTTGTTCAGAGAGTTTCTGTCTTCAGTATTCCATCTACTGACCTGTATGGTGTCATTGATGAGTGATTTTGGGCTGCTCTTTTCTGTCAGGGAGTTTTTCTGCCTTCATGTACTTTACATGGATACGGGATTCATTAAGACCACAGTCATTTGTAAATCCTGCGACACAACACATGTACAAATTCTATAAAAAAAAATATATTAACAACGGAATAGACTCACACTGTGTACTTTAACTGGATTCAGTGGAAGCCAGACTTGTGAAAATGTCACAATTCCCCCTAAAAAGCCAAACTATCTCTAGGAGAGAGAAGAGGTGGGGAGCCGCTGCAAACTTCCTGGCCAGTCTTTCATACTTCACCCACTGCTATCTTACTAACTTGCATCCAAGAGGATAGGTCCTTATCATTTCCCTTCATTAAAACTTCTGTGAATTTGGATAGGAATGACAAGGGGCTCCTTTAGGGAGGTTTTCGACTAGAAGGTCGTTTCAAGTTGCCCTTTTGGTTGTTTAAGGGGGAGGAGGTTGGGCTCACTGCAGTTGCCATATGTTGAGACATTGAAGCAGAGTAATATTTGTCAGAAATCTGGGCCCCCTAATGTTCTGGGATTCAATGCATGAACGCCTTGCCTATCCACAAGCTTTGCCTCTTTGTTGTGAACATGGTATATAAACATTTTACCAATAAATGTCCATGACTTTAAAGCAGTTTATCATGACCATGCATTCCTTGAAGTCTCTGGTGAGTGTTTGCATGTCTGAGCTGCGTGTCTTCTCAGAGTTCAAAAAACATTTCTTAAAACTTACTGCAAGACGTTGGAGGACAATTGACTGTTCTTTTATTCCGCTCACAGGGTATATATATAGCAAACTCTGTGATCAAATATAAACCCTGATGCAACTGCAGCTCGGAAACACAGGGTCTCCTCAGCGAGGCATGTCCTGTGTTCGCCCCCGTCTCTGCGTTGCGCAATGCGGCATTGCGGCTGTACGGTAACAGACAGCAGGCTGCCTGGTGTGAAGGACAAGGACATCATGGCACAGTCACTGTCCACTTAGACAGTCCGAATTTTGGGCACCACTGGCGGTGCCCTGCACGTTCACATAGGCTATATATAGGCTCTGCCGTTGGCTCTGAGCGATAACAGAGAGACTTAGATCTGCCGATTATCGCTCTGGTCCTTTGTTTGGCCTCACATGTACCACAAAAGGATCACTAGCGAGGACATACAGATTTGCAGGAAAATGCGTCAGTACACGGCTCCGTCACCTACTGCTCCAGTTTAGTTTGTGTGCAGTCTTTTGTTGTGTCGATGACGACCGAACCTCCTGCAGCTCCTAAGTCTGGCGGGCTGATTTGAAGCGCTGCTTCCCCCAACGTGGAGTCTCTCTCTCTCTCTCTCTCTCTCTCTCTCTCTCTCTCTCTCTCTCTCTCTCTCTCTCTCTCTCTCTCTCTCTCTCTGGGTTGGAGTAGCTGTGTGTAAGTCGCATATTGAGTCCAAACAAACGGGGTTGAGCAGGAGCGGGGACAAAGAGAGACGCGCTGTTTGGGTTCGTAGCTTATATGATTATAAATTATGATAACTGCACATCTGTTTATCAGCGTCCAGGTGTGTGAGTGTGTGTGTGCGTGTGTGTGTGTGTGTATTATGGGTTAAGTTGTTTCCGTCACACCTATGTAGATGGACATAATTGTGCTTGTTGTCTAAATACTGACCTGGTATCTGTAAATCATTTACATTTCAGTCATATGTTTGTTATATGTGTTGCTCAGCTACTGTCAATTCCAAACAAAGAAATGTCCCCAAGTATGTCTTTGTCAGCATGCTAGATGTTTCACACGGAGCCTGCTTGGCCATTGGTGGACCAATAACTCCATGATATCAGATGCAGGGAGGCTAATGAGGCTCCTGCATTGGCCTATATTAACAGGCCTGGAGGCAGCTGGAGCTGTTGTAGGTTTTCATGTAGATTTCCTTAGTGTAAAGTTTCCATGGCTCTGTGCCCAAATGTATGTGTGCAAGACATGCATAACTGCATCAGTGTTAAATAATATTCCTCTAAAATAGGGCTAAAGGACAGAAACAATGTGAATTTCAATAAGTTTGAATATAAAGAGAATAGTTGTGTAACAAAAGGTGATTTGATATTGTTTACCTGAAATTTGATGCAATTCTAAAGTTCAGGTGTAAAAGCCTCATCACAGTAATAACAACCTTTACAAAGATCATTTCATTTTACTTCTTCTGTTTTGTTAGGCCTATAATGCACATTAGTATTGTGGGATGTCCCTTCAAATTGTCTTTGAGACTGTGTGGACACAGGTTGTTAGAAACAAGGACTGACTACAAAAAATACTTATATTGTGTTGCAGGAACAGCATCCTAGAGTCTCTGAGTGAGTGATATATGGCCAAAATCTTCTATGAAAGTGTTATTTTATATCCTGGTAATGGTCTATATCATGATATAGTAATTGTTCTGTTGATTCAGTGAAGCAGTAGTTTAACATAACCCTACAGTACTTCATCACATTGGATCATTTACTTTTGTTTTAAACTTTCATACAAAACAAAACAACTTTGGAACAACAAGTTATTCTCCCTCTTCTTGGGTTCAGTTGCCTCCTCCTGCTTTGTGTTTACAATTTCACTCTCCTCCTCTATGTCTGCCCAAATCACGCCACCTTGAGAAGCAGCAGGACTGGTGGGATCGTAAGATCACACAAGAAACATGAGGTCATGCAAGAGTCCTGCCACAGAGCCTGTCTCGAGCACAGCTCCATGGTAGAGATGGTATTGCCAAGTCCCTACTGATAAGTTGGTCTTCACTGTTTGGATGTGACAGCCCCGTCTTTGGCTCAATCTGTCCCTTATTCTGGGTCTATGTTGTCCAAAAGTACAGGGAGGTTGTTTTTCCAGTTTGGTGGCTGTTCTGCGGGCCTGATTAAATCTCCCATACAATATGTGTTGTACGGAGTGAATCGACTGAAAGGGAACAAAATGTTCTGACTACAACTTCTGTTCCCTGAAGGTGTGGAACAAGGCACAACATTTGGTTCCCCAAACTATGAGAGGCTATCGAACTGAAGGATGACTCTAATGACAGCATTAATTATGTGCAGGTGGGGCTTCACTTATGTCATCATAGTTCACTTTAACAGCGTGAATAAAGGTGTCTTTAATCAGGCCACGAGAGGGCGTGATATCCCATACCATGTGTGTTGTACCTCGTTCCTCTCCTTCAGGGTACAGAAGTTATAGTCACAACGTTTTGTTTCCACTAAGTTCATCACAACATGATTTTTGCAGCGTCTAATCTTATGTAGCAAACGTGACTTGCAAAATGGAAGATGACAAGGAAATGCAGTGAAAGAAATGTTTTAAACTTATTTGAAAGTTGTTTTGGAGGCAGTATCACACATATTTTTAAAAAAAGTTAGTACGTTGTTATTTAAGGATAATGAAATGTCCATTTTATCCTTATTAAATTGCATTATTTCTATGAAATTGTATTGTCACCTTCATATGAATGATACTTACATGTATCACTTTATTAACTTAACACAATTTACCAACAAAAGAGCAAATGATAACCTTCATAATGTCAGTCCCTGTCTTTTACCAGTAAAAACATGCTAACAGAAAAATCTACAATGCTGCTCGTTTTGTTTGTGTCTTTCTGCACATTTGTGATCCTGACTTTGTGTTTACACTGATATATGATGGGTCAAAGCAGCAGCTCTTCTTATGTGTTTGGCAGCTGAAATAGTGGAGCTTGTCTGTTCTGCTACAGATGAGCTGGAAACCTCCTCTTCTGATTGGCAGGCTGGGATAGGTGGAGCTTGAACCTCTGGAGTCATCGACATGGCTCCACCCTTTCTGCTCTGTTTGTGTGCTGCAGATGGCAGAAAGAAAGAAGGAGGGAAATGAGAGGAGGGAAGAAAGAGTGAGAGAGCAACATAATATGCACTGCAGCAAAACTGCAGCAGCACTGGAATGAAGGGTCACATTCACTTACAGCCACACAAAAGCTACATTTGTCACTGGATGTGTACTCTCACACATGCAGTCAAACACAGACCATTTACATTGTTCCCCAGTTTCCATTGTTGGATCAAGGCTTTATTGGATTTCAGTCCTGATTTGTTCTTCAATACGAAGCCCCTCAGAGAAGAACTTCATTCTCTCAGCCTCTCTCAGTTGGATTCACTTAAAAATAATATTGATTTGCTTAAATACAACAGACATGCTCACGTCTCTATTCATCTCACCTTGTTCTCTCTAGATACCCAGTTCAGGATGTCCATCTTGGAGCGTCTGGAGCAGATGGAACAGAGGATGGCTGAGATAACCAATCAGAACCCCAGCTCAGAAACCATAGCAACCAAGGGTGGAGGAGTGGAGGGAGGGGGAGCCACTGATCAGCATTCTCAAGTAAGGCAAAAAGATGGGATTAAGTTTGGGTGGAATTTTCCTTCCCTGTTAAATGATCTGAAAAATGATAAGAAAATGAATACAAGTTCTGCATAGTGAATGAACTGCTGCAGTGAATCCTTACAGCCTTACAGCAGTGCATTTAGTTATAACAGCCCATAAAACACAACTCTTAGTCCCCCAGTGTTCCTTATATGACTTCATAGCTTGAGAATGTTGAAATCCCGTCTTGCTCTCAAAGAGTCAGAGGATCGGGGATGTTGAGGAACACTTGACTCTGTCTTGGTGAATTGAAACTTGGTAAAATGCTGGAAGACATTTAGCTAAATTGGCAAAGGTCGATCAAACTTTTGGAAGCACTGAGAGATCTACCAAGATTTACACACTTTCATTAATTGTGGTCTCTTCTGTCCAATCTTCCAGATCTCTCCTGACCAGGGTTCATTCGAGGGTCGAGTTGTGGTTGTGTGTGAGAAGATGATGTCTCAGCCGTGCTGGGCTTCATCTAATCAGCTTGTCCACAGTAAGAACTCCCGGGGAATGACCTTACTGCATCTAGCTGCTGCTCAGGGCTATGCAGGGCTCATTCAGACGCTCATTCGCTGGCGGTGAGTAACACATAAACATGGCACCTCATCATGAAGGTATACGCAGTTAACTTCACTTGGTTGTCTTGTTCCACAGCACTAAGCATGCCGACAGTATTGACCTTGAGCTGGAGGTGGATCCTCTCAATGTTGACCACTTCTCCTGCACACCACTGGTGAGTGATCATTATTAATATAAGTATTTGGGTTTTCCTTTCCGTACCCGTGTGACATGTGCAACCATTCTTTCTTCCCAGATGTGGGCTTGTGCTCTTGGTCATACTGAGGCAGCATTAGTGCTTTATCAGTGGGACCCAAGAGCTCTGGCTATTCCTGATTCTCTTGGACGCTTGCCGCTCAACATTGCCCGATCCCGGGGCCACACTCGATTGGCTGAGCTCTTAGAGCAGCTGCAACAGACTCCTCAAGCTCAGGGCCAGCCTCTCGACACCTGGTTGGACAGGTGGAGAGGAGAGTCACAGCTCAGCCGAATAAACAACAGCCACATCTCTAACCCTAACTCCGGTGAGAAAGCCCAAAATGTAGTGTTATTCTACTAACAGTGAAGAATGTCCCCAAAAACACTAAAAGGATTTCTTTTATTTTTTACACTTTTATTTTTGTAATAATTCAATGAACAAGCCAACGGACGGTCATAAAATTGAAGCATATTGTGTTTTAGGTGAACTGGCTCAATGTGATATATAAATAATAAATGTTGTGCTTTTTACTTTCTCTCATGTCACTTATCTTTGTTTCCCCAGAGCTGAGAAGAGCCAGGACGGAGAGCCAGCCAGACAACCAGAACTGGAACCAAACAGGTCACAGAGCCTCACAGGGAACCCATGTAGAACAGGGAGGTCCACCCCCAGCCAAGAGACTCAAACCCAGCCCAGACACCCAGCAACAGCTAGCTAACTCAACCCCCAGCACCAACACCCCAAACTCTTCCCAGAGGCCTAGCCCCCCAAGTTCTCTCTTACCCAGTATCCTGCAAACTCAACCCTCAAACCTCAGCTGTCAGAGGACCCCTCCTGCCAGCTCCAGCCCTAACCGTCCTCAGCTCCCAAACGCCCATTTCTCCCACCTGCAGGCCAGGATAGGGGGGTCTGGAGGGGGCACCAGGTGGAGCCTGAGACAGACTCTGGGGCAGCATAGCCTAGCCCGGAAGATTCTAGGAAAAGAACGGCTGGCAATTCACTTGCGCCAAAGAGTGCTGTCTGATAGGGGGGAGGAGACAGAGCTGCTGACCTATCAGGAAAACACAGAGGACTTGCAGGTAGGGGGAGCAGACCGTTAGGATCCGTTCGATCTTGTACCTGAACTCTTTGCACTGTATGTGATTGACTATGTATACAGATTGATTGATTGAATGCATGTGATGTTTGTAAAAAAAAAAAAAAGCATGAAAAAAACATGAAACAATAAATTAAAAACTCTATGAAAACAACTCTCCCATCAATGTGAACAAGAAAAAAACGGTTTTGTAAGACATTTGAAGAGAACCGAGGAAGGGCCCAAGGAGTGTAAGAATAAACATTGACACACAAACTGTAACTTGAAAACAATTCAGGAAATAGTCAGATAGGTGGTAAAGATTCAAATCTTGAATGATTATCATGGTTATGAGAAAGTCCCACAGACAACTCCCATTAAAGGGGAGGAGACAAACTCAGTAACATAAAGAGACATACATGAGCAATTAAAGGGAAACAGAGCACCGTTTTCCACATATTTTTTTGCAGATCAATAGCCAAAGAAGTGTCGGTGCAGGAAGTTGAATTGCTATTTAACTTACACACCAATATATCCTTATTCTGGAAGCAGTCACCCACTTTATAAATGCATGTCGTTAAGCGTCATCATGAAAATATGTCACAGATTTCACCAGGTGTTTTATGAGAGTGAGTTTCACCCGCTGTGTGTGTGTGTATGTGCGTGTGTGTGTGTTTCAGATGGACATTACAATGCTAGCTGATCACATAATGGAGGCTTCAGGTGAAAGACTTAAACAGGAGACTCTGGAGACTGAGGCCGATTCTGGGATAAGCAGTGATGTCAGATTATTGTCTGGTTACATTGGTGAGGTGGAGAGGTAAGTTAAAGAATTGTATACCATGTTTCTAATTCAATAGCAGGAATCTTTGGCCAATTATGAATACACTTTGCTGTCTGCTGTTCTACAGGTTTCTAAACTTCAAGCCCCAGACTCCTTGCCCCAAACCAAACTCGCTCTCAGGGCCTGAGGATCAGCAGGGTCCTCAGGCTAAGCAGGCCCTGCCCTCCCCCTGTGACTGGAGCTCCTTCCTCTGTGCAGCTATGAAAGAGGAGAGGTTGAAAACAGATTCCTCCTTTCTAGCCATGACTGAAGCAGAGCAGGCAGAGCTGTATGAGACCATAAGGAATGCTCTGCACTCCCTAAGAAAACACAAGGTACCCAGTATGATCTCCTTTATAGAAACATAAAGTTTCTCCTCAATGTGCATTTTGTCACCGTGGATTCTGGGATTGACCCAGTTCATCTTCCTTCCTGTTTCTTTTATGCATAATCCACATTTGATTGAAAATTCTTAAGATGACTGTGATCCATTTTACATGACCAATAGCTAAACAAACTGCAACTGTCACTCCCCTCAGGGTCCCATTCAGGAACAACGCAAAGAGATTGCAGCAGTGATTCAGCGCTGCTATAAGAGATACAAGCAGGTAAGATTCATTATCAAGCTGCCATCATCATCTGACCTAAAATACTGAATTAAGTAACAGCATAGCCTGAAATGTACCAAAATATATGTATATAGAAATGTAGCTTGTCTTTCCTCTAATGGTATGAAGTTGTTATCTTTCTAATAGCTCTAAAGTTATTTATGATGAAGCCGTACAGTTTGGTATCATCAAGTATATTGGCTTTGTAATGTAGTTAGAACCATCAAAGCTGCTCACATCATGGATTGCGCTCAATGCAGAGAGTTTCATTAAAGGGCTTAACATGAACCATTACAGGCATTTATTAACAAATGTATCAATTGAGCACAGAATAAAGAAATGTGACTAACATGCTATAAAATACATGACATTTCAGTCAGCTGTGCCCTGTAGATTTGCTGAAATTAACCAAAAATAGTTATATCTATAGTATATCCTTGCTCAAAGGGTTCATTGCTTAGCAGTGCAAACCTCATATTTAATATTGATTGAACATTTTTAAACCCAGTTTTTCTATCTCTCAGTATGCACTTTATAAGAGGATGACCCTAGCAGCTATCCTGATCCAGAGTCGATTCCGGAGTTTCCATGAGCAGAGGAAGTTCCAACAGAGCCGTAGAGCAGCAGTCCTCATCCAGCAATACTACCGCTCCTACAGACACTCCCTCAGGTACTTCAAACATGCAAACACACAAACAAACAAACAAACTCACACACAGTCACAGGGTGTATTCACACAAGTAGCTTGTTTGCTTTGTTCCAATTCAGATGCTAAAACTATACAATTGTTTCCTTTGGCCTCTGGTTCATATCATTATAAAATATATAAACATTGATAATGAGTACTTGAATGCATTTTTGTGATAAATGCATTATATTATAATAACTGACTTTCCCTAATGAATCACTGCTCTATATTAACATTATTTTAATACCACAACTCATCGAAGTAAGTGAGTACTATTGCTGTGTTCTAAATGTGCCCAAGTGAACTGATCTTTTTGGGGGAAACGTTACCGGTTTCCAAGCAACTGTTTCAAACCATCTAGTTGTGAATACACCCTTTACTCACACGAAATAATCAAGCCAAAAATTCTTACACCCATGTTTTCGCCGACAGCAACCTCTTAACTAAAAAACAGAGCCAGGCTGCGCGCAAGATCCTAAGGTTCCTACTCCGATGCCGCCACAGGTGAGACATGAAACCCTGCACACACCCTCAAACACAGCTGCACACAAATCCTAGAACACACTTACACACGCATTTACAGCCCACTGCCACGCCTACACTCACTACATTGGTGCTAATAGTTGATATTGTTTTACTGTTCCTGTGAAGCCCCTTGATGGACCATAGGCCTCTGAAACGGGTGAGTCTTCTCTCTCCCTCTTCTCTCTCTCCCTCTCTCCTGTTCGCTGATGCCTGTTTGCATGTCAGCAGAGGGAGGGGGAGGGGATGTCCTGGATTATCATCCCTCCCTCTCTCTCTCTCTCCCGCTCTTTCTCTTCTTCCCTCCCTGTCTCCCTGTCGCTCACTCTGTACCTATTTTACTGCTTCTTAGTGATATCAGTACCTCTGCATGACTGACAGCGAGATAGAGGAGCAATTAATTCATATGATCTTCTTGGGGGCATGTTCTTGACTGATCATGAGGAGACTTTAAAGTGTCTTGCTTGTCTCTTTTTTTTGTGCCTTGATGGGTGGGGAGGATAACAGGATGGAGATTGTGTGTGTGAGTTTGTATTGGCGGTATTGCTGGGATTTGTTGAATACTTTCTGTTATGCTCTGAGAATGGCCTGTAGATACAGTAGCTGTAAGATATATTAGAAAAGACAAACACACACTCAAATCAGAAATCTCTCTAATGTGTTTTTCTCATCAGGGTCAGAGAGCAGAGAAAGGCCAGGGGTCCTGAGAGCCCACCACCAGGCCCCACACACAGCCCCCTCAGCCTGTGAGCAATCTCTACACCCTCCCTGCCCTCCATCTCCTTCTTTTTCTTTTTCCCTCCCTCCATCCACCCGAATCCCGTCCCTTTCCAACCCCAAAACACACCTCTCCCACCCCTCCATCCCCTTTTCTCTCGCTCTCTCTCCCCTCTTCTCTCAAAAGAGAAAAACTCTTCCCAGACAGACTGAGGACAGGATAGGTGTCCATCACGGCAGCTCAGAAAGACAAACTGCTGGGTAGAGCCCAGGGATCTGGCTCTGCCCACAGCACTGATCCTCCTCCACAGTTTCACTGGGAGGCCATCACATTAACCTCATGGCATTCTTTGCACTCTTCATGGGTATGTTTGTCTGCAAGTCGACGAGTCCAACGAGAGAAGGCGTGAAGAAGCACCGGACGACGGCATCTTGCTGTATGTTGCAGTTACCGGATGTGCTGAAAGGCTTCTGTGATAAACACCTCGGGAATGGCTACTTTGACATGCTGAACACATACAAAACCTGTTGCGTTTTGTACCCAAACAGTGATCCATGAAAGAATAAGAAAACATTAACCAAAAAACTCACTTCTGTGTTGCATTTGCATGCAAGGTTTTTTTGCTTATTCCTCCTCTCCATCATTCTGAAGAGCTATAGTGGCAAATCGGTCTGCTGACTCAGTGTATCACAATATCACAACCACTCTGACTCACAGGCTTACAAACCTATTAATCAGTCACCCGATCAAAAGGGGAGGAACTGCACTTGAATGTAAGAGGGGCATTGTTAGATAAGGGTTGGGGTCTGAATAACGATGTCTTAATTTGTTACATGGACTTTGTATGGAGTCGTTCTCAGAGGCAGCACTTTGCTCGCCTGACGTGGTGTGTCCGTGTTTGTTTAATTCAATGCATGTGTTTGAGCTACGAGCTCCTGCATGCTTGCCAAACTGCTTTAGTGTTGTTTCTTTTGTATTTCTATGTGTAGTTGTGTCTCACTGTCCTCATCAACCTATCCTTGCCCTGCGTAATGTGAATTGTGTACGGACAAATGACTTATTTTGGGTGCTTTTTTTAACTTTATTTATTTAAGGGTCTAATTATTTGTTTAATTGGCTCAAGATTGGTTAAGCTTGAGACTGGTTTTCCCCCCTTGTGTGGTAAAATATGACATGTTCCAATGGTTAAATGTCTCTGTTAGTTTGTTCTTTGCGTGAACCTCTAAATCCTAACTGTGGTTTTGAGGAGAGAGTCACATACAGTACCATTGCCTTGACTTCTACTTGACTCTGAGAGGTCTCTATGCTTGCTCTGTACAGGACATGGGTCCTATAACTAGCCCTATACAGGGCATTGATCCCCATATTAGCCCGTATGGGCAATCAAATCCATATTTTGGACTATTGCATATTCCTGTATATAAACTGACGAGGTAAGGGGATACGAGGACCCTGAAACTTTTTCATAAGAGGACTGTATTTAAGATTATAAATTATTTTACTCCCATAATGAGAACTTAACATAGGGACCTGGGTGCACAGGATGGCTGTATTGCTTGTAAATAATGTAGATATTACAAATGGAGTAATGTGCATGAGATTTAAGACAAAGAAACAGCAAAAAGAACATGTTAGTGGCTATGGACTGTGAGAGGATTTTAACTGCTTCACTTTAAGAGTATCCAGTATACGTGTTACTGAAAAGAAAATTTTGTTAAAGCATGCAAATGAAAAACCTAATGTTAGAATTATAAGTGGGAAAACAAAGTTAGCTGAAACAATGGTCTTTCTGACAAAACATTTACACTTTGTGCTTTTGTTTCTTGGCTAGCAAAAATTAAACCTTTTTTGCCAGTAGTGCCAATTATCATGAATGCTATTCTGCCTAACAATATGTTCTGTTGGGGAACCCAACACCCAAAAGATACCAGTAAGATCCACAGAGGCAACACACACAGACAATAAACAAGTAGAACAGATCTAGTAATAGCTCAACTGTAGACCCGGAAGTTTGTCTAAGATAGACTTGCGTGTAGATGATGATGCCAGTATGACAATGATACTAATTTTAATGAAGATGCTGACTATGATCGTTTAAATGTGAATGCAATGACTGATGACCCGAAAAGGGAAGAGGGCACTTCATTCTTCACAATGTGGTTGTGCTTCAGCAACACACTATCTTTAGTTAAAATCATTTTCACAACTGCAGCGGATCCAGCCTGGCCTCCAGTCAAAGCTCTCCATCTTGAAACAGAATGTCTCCTCCTCACTTTTTTTACATATCATTTGTTTCATTTTTCTTTTCTCCTCATTGTCGCTGCCATTATGTGACATGTGCTTGAGAATTCTGGAAAGCTCTGTTTAGAAAGTGCCTGCTCAATAACAGAAAAGTGCAAGCTAATATCAGGAAATATCTATTGTATGTTCTCCAAATGATTGACAGTTATTTTTCCTAAATCGTGTGTTAAAAATGACAGTGTTATCCGAGTCTAGGTGAGACGCTCTAATGTGTCAGTGGTATGAATGGGTGCTCATGGCCTGATTGATGCGATGTGTTAATGAGACAAACTGGTGACCAACAGTATCACATTTTGCCCCACTTGTGTGTGCATTTTGCAGTATTAGAAGAAGAAAAAACATAGAAACCTGCCTCTGTGTGTGTAAGGCACTGACACAAGTCTATTCAACATCCCACTGGCGTTGCCAGGGGGAAGATGTGTTTCTTGCATTGACTCAATTTGTCTGTCTTTCCTCAAAAATGTTCTTGTAGCATTCAAATGAGGGCGTAACCCAGCAGATTTCCAGAGAACTAAAGAACCGTCCTACACACTTGCTTCCATCGTCTCTCTTTCACTCACTCTCACACACACACATACACCCAGTTATACACAAATGTACACATTCATACACACAAAAAGGCCACATTCGTTCTCTCTGTGCTTATGTCTTTGGGAAAAATTAAATCTCTCCCTTAGATTTTACTCAGGGTTGAAGAACAGGGAGATGAGATGTGGAGATGTAAGGATTGCTGACACATATTTGTACCGCCACCGGTGACTGTGTACATCTGTGTATGCATACGTATGTGTATGTGCATATTTGTGTATGTTAGGGGTACTCCAGTTGTTCGTTTAGAAATTAGAATCCACAAATCTTCAAATGTTGTTCTTGATTGACGCAACGAATCCAGTCTCATTTTGTGAAGCAGTGAATGTGATCTGTTTGCTTCATCTGAGCTGTGTCACGTTTTGTACAAGAAAAACAGTTCCTTATTTTATACAATTAAGCTTCAATATAAATTTAATTCAAAGTAAGTAATAAGTGAAATGTCTATATATACACTTGCTCTTGTCATAGACGCACAAGACTAATTGATTGTCCTAATTAAAATCAACTTGTATAAGATAGTAAGTTGACACAATTACAATTGGAAGATCTCTATAATATGTGTTTCACATGTTTTCATGATTGCCATCGCGCTGAGAGACAGCCATGGTTAGGACAGCGCTGTCAGGAGCAGCTATGCTACGGTATCACTCTTAAACTGCCCCTCCACTCATATCAGCACAACTGAAGTCACACTGAACACTGCTTTGAATACATACGCACACAGATACGCTGCAACACATACAGAATGCACTCACACTAAACAAAGCAAACATGCAGAAAATCCATTCATGTTTTTGGAGGGGATAGTGACTGTAAAACAGAGTATGTAGACTAGAGAAGATGTGAGATATTGCCATAGTAGACAGCTGGTAGACATGCGCAGAGATGGTCTCTGTTCCCATAAGTCCGCCTAGAAATGAATGGTAAAACCTTCCCGGCCATGTTTAGAGAGGGGGCGTGGCCAAACACCACATTGCATGCTAGAATGGTAGACCCTTATAGATAATCTATGGCTAGACCTCTCCTTGCCTTCCTCTTCTTCACCCCGTCTTCCCTCTCTCTGATTTCCTGACGTATTCCAACCTTGCCTGCTGTTATGTTCTCCATGCCTATCTCCGTCTTTCATTCCTCTTCTTTTGTAGCCTAGTTTTTCCTTCCTTTGTTTGACATTTCTGCATGCACAAGCATCACTAAACTGTTGATGTTTTTAAAAGAATATTTTGTTGCTGAGGCCATGCAAAGTGTTTTGAATATTGCCCTTATATGTGGAAAATGTCTTCTGAATGCTTTACATAATTTCTGCTGTAAAATGAAATCAGAATAAAAAGAAAATTTGCACTTTAATGTGTTTTTGCCTCATATTTATGTCTCTTGCTCTCCCTGCCTTAGGCCTAAACACAACAAACTTAAAAGCTGCAGGGCAAAATCTCGATCATCCTGTTTTGTAGAATACAAACTCTTCCGATCAATTCAATGCAGCAAAATGTTATTAATTGTATTTCTCATATGTTGTTCACTGCAGCTTTCTCATTCCTTTTCAAGACTTGCTTATTTGTACATGTCAATATACGGATCAATGGAAGCAGACAGTCAGTTACAATAGAAATTGATTGACAGTCATGTTCAATATAAGTTTACTGACAATAAAACATTTTATCTAATTTTCCAGACCTTGTTTGTTGCTATATTCACTCCTAAAGGTGGGTGTTTATGCTAATATGAACAATTGGCACTAGACCAATTGCTTACAAAATGGAAATGCTGTCAGATGTCATCAAATGGGGGTTTTCAGGTCTCTTACCGGTTAACAAGGCTGGCAACACTAACTCCAGAGGTTAACTATAAAACTATAGCATTGCACTGGCTGCAGGGACGACGAAATGTGCTAAAAAGGAAGAGATTATGTTTGACTGGAAAGGCAAATGTTGGTAAACCTCTGTACCTACTGTAAGGTTTGGGGTGGCTCATGCACTAAATAAGACTGTACTATTTCAGTGATATTGGACAGTAAAAATGCACAAATAACAAGCGTTAAATCATAGAATGAAATTTTTAGTTGGGTATTTTAAGACACATCAGGGAGGTGATCCACTGAATTAGTGATTGATTCAACGGGGTCGTGCACTCTTATTTTTTCTTTTTAGATTCGTCACCGTTAAATGTTTTATTTCACTGCCTCTCTTACAGGTGTCATACGTAAAATGGACAGATCACAGTACAATCACCAAAAGCCCTGGAATTGGTCTCAGTTGACATCGTCGCTAGTCTTGTTTCTGTTGTTCATCGAGTGATTGACCTGTATCTACAAATTATGAACAGGATTAAAATGACACGATTCACATTTAATCTCTTCTGGTTATTCAGTTTACAGCTTCACCAATAACTATACTCTATATATAGAGAGAGATCAGGCATCTTCCGGAAAATTACAGCAAAAACTATTACGTCAATTTAATTTACCGTAAATAATGTTGTTTGCCTTTGTCCTGATTTCTTGTAAAAACTATCCCTCGTGTGATTCCACCAAAAGCAAAAGAACATTAAAATTTTAAAGCAAAGCAATCATGTATTATGATATATGTCGACATCACAGATAGTTTAATTATTAGTTTTGTTGACATTTGGTTGCATCCCCCAACGATAAATATGTGCTGTATTCCCGTATTCATAGCATGCAGAGTATGGGTAATTACGGTAACTACAGGAAATGTCGTAGGCATCGCAGCTGATATAAGGACGTGGTATTTTCCGGTGAAATGTGGAATTTGCTGCCTCAAGATAGGCATTCATAGAGAAGAATTCTCCCATGTATAAATTAACAAATGTACATATTTTAGAAATAGTAAATTAAATTTAAGTATACAATGTGATGATTGTGTGTTTCTGCTGAAAACTCAGCGGTTTAGCGGCCTATCCTGCTGCCTGCTCTCCATCGACTGAAGAAACAATGCAGGCCTAGCTAGCATCTGTCGCTTACTGGCGGAAGCTCCTCGGATAACGCTAGTTCAGCAGACTGCAGTGGGATTTAAACCCTGGACGAAGCTGTTTCTCGACGGTGTAATAACGCAAAATCCGGTATGTAACTATTTTTTTTAATTGTATGATGGTTTAAATGCAGCCAAGGTAATTTAACTTAATTTTCCGCGAGACAAGCCACTGAGGCGTTAAACGATATTTTTTCAGAAAGTTAACGCGGTAGCTTGGTAGCATTAGCGAGTTAAGTAACGCTACCTTGTTGATTCAACCTTAAACCTATGATGCTGTCATTATTGTTATATCTTGAGCAGCAAAGTGACATTCAGTTGTATAATGTGATGTTATAATATCTTTTGTCGTTTTGGTGTAATAGTTGATAACGTTTAGCTGCGGTATTAGCAGGATTTACACTATGGTTCGACTGGCCCAACACTCAGACTGTCAGCGCCATCTCTGCGGTACCATTCACGGTTCTGACCATTTCTTCCTCTCTTTCTGGTACACCTGAAAAACGAGCAACTTGAAATTTCTTTCTATCGTATAATGGAGATAATTCACACTCCTCAGGGAAAGGCCTAACTTTATCGTCGTCCCTTTCTTGAAACGCTGCTTTGCTTTCGCTTAAAATTCATGAACGTATGACACGAACAGGATATTTGTTAATGGATTATGCTTCTACTGTTTAAATTATTTTAAGTGTTACAGCAGAGCTGTAGAAATAGAAATGATCCCATTTGCACGTCATCTGTTTGTCCCCCCCACACACACACACACTCGACCACACATACGTAATAAATGGCACAAATATAATATGAGGAGAAAGAATGCAAGAGAGGAAGGAAATTCCCACCTCAAAATCATTAATCATACTTGCATTCCGCTTATTTGCTTATGTATTTTATATTTTAGGAAATGTATAAATTCTCTTAATCTGACCGCACAATTCATTGAAATACAATGGACATTTGCAACATTGCTAGTGCAATATCCAAATCGCAGGAGTGTAATTTGTTGTAATTTGTTGATGAAGGTAAAAGGTGTTTCACATGCCTTTTTATAAATAAGAATTGTGGCCTTTTATAGACTCCCAGGTCGACTCTCCAGACATCGCAGGAACATGTTTGTTTGTTAAAGACCCGAACAAAAATCACATCATCCTCTTTATATTTTGTTAAGTGAAAATGAAATGCAAACTTGATATACCATTCCCACTAAAATCATGAATTATATCGTCAACGCAATATCTCTCATAATAAACGCAATATGATTTTTCTGTTCGTTTAGTCCTGAAAAGAAGATAGTGAGACGTCTTCAACAATCTCTCAGCCATTAAACAAGTATTCAGGTTTGGGTTCAGTAAGTTCCTTCAGTTATTGTGGAGGAAACATCAAAAAAGATTTGATGTGTTTTGCAGAAAACAAATTGCACGCTTGTGAAGTTCACAAATCACAGTGAACGTTCATCTGTAATAAATTGCTTTTAGAGCATATCAACATAGCATGTAACAGTATATACCTTATCTGCGCTACATTTTTAAAGGGGAATATTTTATTTGAAGTTTAAGTGCTTTGTGCTGGTGGTGTTTGTTTATGTCTTGGCTATTTGATTGTACTGTACACTGTTGTTTGTTTACCTCGAACGCCTGCCTAAAATGAATGCAGTCTAAGACAACAGCTCCATACTAAGGTTCCTGCAAATATATTCATTATTTAGGAAGGTATTAACTTCATCATTATTCATTTAGTTTGTTTACTTATAGGAAATGCTAAAAAAAATTGCCATCCCTTTCCATTCCAATAGTCCATGGTGCTGTTTCATATGGTTTGTTTTGGTCGCCTTACTCTTCAAAACCCCCAAAAATTGACTCATCCTATAATGCTCCCCTTGAAAAGCTGAAACCAGAGAAACATATTTGCACCAAAAGACAATTATTTACCTCGGCTCTAGTTGAATTGGTTTTCAGAGGTGTTCTAATTTGTGCTCATTTGGGAGGCTGTAGATAATGTAGCTGATGTATAGTTATTCAAATACTTTGTCTCCTTCACTGTTTAAGATGCCATAAACTGTTGTATTAGACTGCATGAACTTTGATAGGTTGTACTTGCTGAACTGGATACAGAGTGTATATGACAGTGCTCTAAATTTGCATTGTTATTTTTTGCTTTTTAGTTCATGTGGTTTAGTTTTTCCTTATTTTAATTCTTATCAATCTGTTTTCAGCTATGACCTCTCAGCTGCAGGTCTTCTCACCTCCCTCCATCTCCTCCAGTGCCTTTTGTCGTGTTAAAAAGCTGAAGGTGGAGAGCAACATTTGGGATGTGTCTACTACCGAAGCTTACAACTCCATAGCAGGCCAGTCAGCATACACCTTTACCCCAGCCATGGCTGTGCCCCCCTTTGCACCATCTCTGGTCTTCCCCCCTACAGCGCCTGGATCTAGGGGTCAGGTAGTGGTTCGGGCAGCTGATAGCACTGGCAGTCTTCCTCGAGGTTCCAGCCGGCGCCTCACTGAGCAGGCGACGTCCTCCTCTTATGCGCATGCCGAGACGACCTCGGAAACAAGGGGGCACAGACATGGGCAGAAGAGAAAGATTGAGGAAACCAATGAAAGCAGTGGGAGCGGATGTGGCAGTGTGCAAATTTTGGAGGAGCTCTCAGCCCCAGCAGCAACCTACTCCACTCGTACGGGGGGTGGAGGAGGAGGGGGCACAGGCCAGTCTATACCTCATTCAGCTCCAACCACCAAGAGTAGCAGCTCCAATGGTGAAGGGGATTATCAGCTAGTGCAGCATGAGATCCTCTGCTCCGTCTCCTGTAGTTATGAAGTGTTGGAGTTCTTGGGAAGAGGCACCTTCGGACAAGTGGCCAAGTGCTGGAAGAGGGGCACCAATGAGATTGTGGCTATCAAGATCCTGAAAAACCATCCTTCATATGCTCGTCAGGGCCAAATTGAGGTAACTAGATATAGTTTTGTTCATAAAACCTTTGTGTAGCCTTGTTTTGTAAATCTACAGCATATATGTTAAATGCTTTCTGGTTTGCAGACTGATTACATTTTCCTGGTACATGTAATGTGAAATTATATATCTTTCAAAGGTGGGCATCCTGAACAGACTGAGTGCAGAGAATGCGGATGAGTACAACTTTGTGCGTTCATATGAATGCTTCCAACACAAGGGTCACACCTGCTTGGTGTTTGAGATGCTGGAGCAGAACCTGTATGATTTTCTCAAGCACAGCAAGTTCAGCCCGCTCCCTCTACGGCACATCAGACCCATCCTCCAGCAGGTCGGCAACGATTTGAATGTCATTAGGTTTTTTTTATGTGGTACAACAAGTAAAAAACTAGTAATAACTAGTAATCTGACAATTATAAAGTAATACTTTATTTGGTCATTAGTGTTATTTTGTTTTACTAAGATAAAAATGTAAATAGATCCTTTCCTATTATTGTTATTATCTTTGTGCCTTCAGGTGGCCACAGCACTGATGAAGCTGAAGAGCCTGGGATTGATTCACGCAGACCTAAAGCCTGAGAACATCATGCTGGTGGACCCCCTCAGACAGCCCTACAGGGTGAAGGTCATTGACTTTGGCTCAGCTAGTCATGTTTCAAAGGCTGTTTGCTCAACCTACTTACAGTCTCGCTACTACAGGTAACCAAATATTTTGCGTTTATGTTGATATATGATAACTCAGTTTCACAGTTATATCATGTTGGTATTCGTCCCTTAAACCTTCACTTTGCTGTCCAGGGCACCAGAGATAATACTGGGTCTCCCGTTCTGTGAGGCCATTGACATGTGGTCCTTAGGCTGTGTGATTGCTGAGCTGTTTCTGGGGTGGCCTCTCTATCCGGGAGCCTCTGAATATGACCAGGTCAGTGATTCAGCTCAAGCCAGTGTTTTCCTGTCCTTAATCTTTTTGCTCAAAGGACTTTGAAAGGTCAAACTTATAAGATAGAATTCAAAATGTAAGTCAGTGACCTTAAGTTAGGACGCCCTGCACAAAAACAAATAGAGTCATGCTAGTTTTGCTATCAGCGTAGTAATGAATGTGGAACAAACAAGAATAAACTAAAGGGGTATTAAAGCTAATCTGTACATTTTAGCCAAACCACTACACGTAGTTTATTGCCTCAATCTAATTTTTAAACTTGAATATCTTTTTTCCTGCTGTCAGATCCGTTACATTTCTCAGACTCAAGGCCTGCCAGCAGAGTACCTACTGAGCGCTGGCACCAAGACCAGCCGTTTCTTCAACCGAGGTCCTGACTCTAGCTACCCACTTTGGAGGCTGAAGGTTATTGTAAACACATCAATCATGCAGAATATTCACTTGTTTTATAGGCTGTGAAGGAAGATTAATTAATGTATTGTCACAAAAGTTAACTGGACATTATTTCTATTTTGCAGACCCCATCAGAGCATGAAATGGAGATGGGCATCAAGTCCAAGGAGGCCAGGAAATATATCTTCAACTGTTTGGATGACATGATGCAGGTACATTCCAGTTTCTTGGAATATCATCTTATAAGGCAGATATGTGTTTACTTACAAATATAGATCATACTACCTGGGCGTGTTTTACCCACTTCTCTATTATTTTGTTTATTCCAGGTCAACCTGTCTTCTCATTTGGAGGGGACGGACATGCTGGCTGAGAAAGCTGACAGACGAGAGTTTATAGACCTCTTGAAGAGGATGCTCCGTCTGGATGCTGACAAGAGAATCACACCCACAAAAACTCTGGGTCACCCTTTCGTCACAATGAGCCACCTCATGGATTATCCCCACAGCTCCCAGTGAGTGTCAGATAGCAACTTCCTGTTTTGTTACTGATGCACATGCATGTTGGTTTAGGCGAATCTTTATGGAAACGTAAATGCTTAAATACTGTTACTCCCCAGTGTGAAGTCGTGCTTCCAGAACATGGAGATCTGTAAGCGCCGGAGCTCCTATGACAGCAAATCCCTGTACTCCACTAATGCAGTCCCGAGTGCTGCAGCGGGCAACCTCACTGTTACGTTCAGTAGCCAACTCAACCAGCATAACCAGGTATGCCCTGCATCCTACCTGCATTTCTTCTGAACATTAAAAAATCTGCAATCCTTCTGGTATTACTCACTGGTTCTTTTTTGGTTCTCATTAAAAGGTGCCTTCAGCAGGGGGAGCGATGCCTTTGCTCAACTACCAACCAGCTCTGTACCAACAGGCAACTATCAACATTCCCGGGCTGACTCAACAGAGTGTCCCAATTCCAACGCGCCCTGCTGGGCTGTGTAGCCAGACAGAACCCTTCCAGCAAACACTGATCGTCTGCCCACCTTCCACTATTCAAGGTAAAGGATGGCGCCACTGTGGCAAACTCCCATTTCAGAATTGCAAATCCTCCTTTTATCCTCCACATGTGACCTATAACAATTCATTGATTATTGCATCAATTGCTTCTTGTTTTCTAATTACTGCAACAACAGAATCAAAGACATGCAGTCATAAACCTTGTTGGGGGGGTTTATATGCCGCAGTGTCATACTGTTTTATGTCTATTCCCAGGGACAATTAAGACTTGGTAATTAAGAGATACCTGTTCTGCATTCAAACCTACTATATGATACGTTAATCAATATTTTTGTTTTTTGAATTGCATCTGTGGAATTGTTTTTTCAGGGCTACAGTCATCCAGCAAGAGTTCCAGTTTCCCTGTGAGGATGGATACCGCTGTTCCCATCGTACCTCAGAACCAGTCTGCTCAGTCGTTGCAGATCCAGCCAAGTGTGCTCACACAGGTAAGAGTTTGTAAGGTGTGTGCATGTGTTCTCACATTTCAGATGGAAAAAGTGAATCTTCCTGGTTTTATATAATGGGTCACAGGTTTGTACAAATATATAACCAAAGAACAGACAGAGTGCTTAATGTTTGCCAGCTTTTCCACTGGTTGTTTCCATTTTTGGTAACGCTTTTATTAGGTTTTATTTCTGCTTCTATCTATTTTGTTCTAACTTCTGCTTGATGCAAAGCATTTGTACTTGAGAATGATCCTTCTGTTCCTAGAAGAGTTTTAAATAAAATGTTACAGAAATCGTATGTAGTGTGGAGTAGGATAATGGCTGGATTATCACATGAACTATTTTGTCTGACTCGTGTTCCCACATGAAGTTGACACTTCATGTGGGTCCTGAAGGTTTTTTTCTGCATTCAGACTGGCAGGAGTGTATGAAACCCATATTGGCTGTCTTTCTCAATGCTTGAGTGTGTGTCCATCAACCCTCCTTTCACACAGGTTTGCCAAGGCTTTGGGTTAGGAGCGAAAATGTACGTTACAGCCAGATTGTTACGTTAGCTAGGGCTGGACAGTTGCCAAATGTTGACACCTTTTTAAACCATACTCCAGTTGTACCGGGCTTTATGGTATTACCTGATTACCTGACCTGATTATTCTCCTGACAAACCAATACCTACGGGATGTGGGAACGTCAAGCACCCACTCTGATTGAACCATCTAAAAGTACAATCACAACAGTGGGTACAATCAACCCCTTTTCAGACAACGAACCAACAAATATAGAGGCAATAAAAATCTTGTTATATCGGCAAGGTTGCAGATGATCCAATCAAGTAAAATATTAGGACCAAAACACATGATTACATCCATAAATACACACAGTCTGCAGTCGCATCTTATGAGCGGTGCGTGATCTCTGTTGTAACATCATTGGCATGTAAATATTTTGTTACAAAAGTGGCTGCGGCACTTTGACCTTCATATTGACTCCTCATTTGAGCCAATAGGAGCTTCCATGTCCTGTATACAACCTCCAATGAGACTCATCGTTGAATGGCAGTGCCTGCCCCCCCCCCTCTCTTGTGTATAGACTGAGCCATTATGAAAAAGATCCCACAGTGACTGCCACTTTGGAGAGCCAATGGAATTCCAATGTACATGTATGTATGTATGTTTACTTTCCCACCGAAGGCAAAAGGTGGTGGATATTTTTTTGTACAGTGTGAAAGAGTCTGCTTAGAGGGGTGTATTCACTTAAAATTAGTTCAGTAGCTTCTTCACACAGTGTGCATGAGCACATACTTTTGTCATTCATCATTCAGTAACATCATTAACGTCAAGCTGAGTGCAGTGATTCCCACTTTTTATCGTTCAATTTCAGTGCATCCAAAGACTCCTTTTTCAGGGGTCTCCCTCAATAACTGCCTTTCTCTGTGCTGTCTGCTGGGTAAGCAGAGGGTTCTCTGCACCATGGTGGAATGTGTTAAATAAAAAGGTTTGCTTTCAGAGGAAATGCTGATTATTTAAATTGATTTATTCCAATTAAGTTTATATGATGGCTTCAGCTACAGATTTAATGCTGTTTTTGTTGTTTGTGTTTCTGCTGATTGTGTCTCGCCATGTATTTGCTTCCAAACCGACTCTACTGCCACTCAGCGGTTCAGGCTTTTCTCATCCCAGTCTGTTATCTGGGCTTGAGGCCAGATGTGGAGTGCTGTAGGCTCATCTGGCTCAAAAAGCTATTTTATTTCAGCTAAAATTAGGAATAATTGCTTCACATTGCGGAGGTCGGATGTCCAGATGGCCAGTGTGCATCTCTTGTGCAACTGGTTTCATCTGCTCTGTACCTTTATCCAAACCAGATAACAGCCTTGAAGGACATTGCGTTTCATCAATCCCTAACATTGAACTCCCCTATCCTCCCTCCCTCCTCCAGGGTTCCTGTACACCCCTGATGGTAGCCACCCTGCACCCACCCTCAGCAGGCATAGCCCCCCAGTATTCTCTGCCCCTCGGGCTAGGCAGCGGGGTGGGTCGGCCCACTCTCCTGGAGCACACAGCCACAGTGCTGGTAAAGCAATGATGACATGCTTGAAGAAAGACATGCAAACTCCCTCTATCAATACAAGTGCCATCTTCTTACTGCCCCACTCTTTTCTTTTCACTTGTTTGCATCATCCTCTCCCTCTGCAACACATGTTATTACATAACTATTCTATATTTCATGCATCACATTTCTGTTTATCCCCTGTTCACATGTGGACTTATAATAAATCATAGCTGGCCCTATAATTATTTAAATAAATGCTCCTACAGTCTACCATCACCAGTATTCATCCTGGATTTCATAAACATGTTCTTCCATATTTGTGACATTAGATGCAAATTGACAAACACATACTATCTTTCCACTCCAAAGCACTCCCCACACCACTCACTCTTTCATTCTCTCCCCTAGTCTCTCCCCATAGGTGTGCTGAGGGCATGGAGCGCATGTGTTGCTGAATTGGTCTGCGCTTTGCTTGCAGCTTCTCATATTTTGTCCTTCCTTGATTTCAGCAAAGGACGTTGCAGCTACAAAGCCCACTAAAATCCTTCTCCAACAGCTTGACTCTCTGACACACATTTTCTGTTCCAGCCCCAAAACATGTGGCATGCTTTCCCCAAGACAGCTCATCAGCAGACAGATCTACATCAGTTAACTAAATGAACTAACTCTCTTCAGTGTTTCTTCTTTAACAGGCACCATGGTTTACTGTATATATAAGTCCTGATCTAACTGTTGACAGTGCTTCATTGTTTGTGCTCTGCATGATATCATTTTGTGGATTTGTTGCAGGGCAATGCTAAAATAAGGGAATGGCATGGGAAAGGTTGCTCGCTTATCTAGCTTTGTGTTTTGCCTGTTGCAGAGATTGGCCATTGGTTTGCCTCTGTCTTCAGTCTTTGGATTTATTTCTCCGCATGGCTCAGTTTGTCTGATCCGTTCCAGCAATGAAATTATTTGTGTTCCTTCATTAATATGTGATTGAGGATATTGCCTTGACTGAAGTGTGAGTATCTTTTATTTCTCCCAGCAGGCATGGCCCACTGGAACTCAACAAATCCTCATACCATCATCATGGCAGCAGGTCCCAGGTATGGCTATCCACAGCTCTGCCCACCAGTCCAATGTCCCTGAGTCCCCCCTGGACACCCACCACTCAGATGCTACCACGCAGCAGGGGCACAGCTGGAGGTTGGTCAACCAACTATATTACTACATTCCTGCTGCACTTGAAAACGTTAAAATGTAAAAAAAAAATTCTCAATGTCACCTTCTGCATTGAACAGGGATGACAGCTCTTGATTTTACAGTACACTGATGTTACTCCTCTCATTATGACTCACATCAGAATAGTGAGCTTTCTCTCATTTTACCACTGGTGCTAAACACTAATTTGTTCTTTTTACTCTTATAGAAGCACAGCCCAAACCAGAACTCAGCAAGAGAGGAAGAAGGTCAAAGCCAGACGTGGAGAAACCAGAAACAGGTTGGTTGGGAGTTCTAATCTTACATTGTTTTCATTATTTTTTATCAGGGTTTAAATCACCAAATGACAAATGGCTAAAAAGTGAAGTCTACCGAAACTACAACCAACCATCCTTCTTTATTTAGTCATTTCTCAATAATTCCTTACTTAACAAAACTATCATGTTAGCAACTGAGATGCTGTATTTCAGCATAGCGCAGCTATGAGCTAAATACTAGTTACCCTGCTAACACACACAGTGACTTGACTAAGAGGTTCATGCTCAGAAACTTTAATGTTTACCATATTGACAATCAAAAGCCATTTCCTCACATCAACGGCGAACATTGTTTCATGTAGCCAAAGTTGTCTTTTTGTTGAAACTTTATGAATGTTTACAGTTTTCGAGGTGTCTCATTAGTTTTGCTTTGCATTGCTTTTTGTTTGTTGTGAACTCATTTGGTTCTGGGGGGTTTGGTTCAGCTATTTGTTTTTTGTTTCTCTGTCTAGGGGAATATCCACTGCATCATTGCTCAGCAGTAGTGGTGTGACGCCATCTGGCTTTAGTGCAACATTGTCGCAGCCAATTGTCATCTCTGACACCCCGAGCCCGGCGGTCAGCATCATCACTATTCACAGTGACACTGACACAGAGGACGAGCGCAAGTTCCATCCTGCCAGGTAAGCTTTTCCATTGGAGAACTGTGATTCCTTAGGATCCTATTGGCATCTCAATACTTCCGTCTTGGATACAACACTGATATTTCGTGTTAATAAACCAGTGGCAATATCCCACACTATCATATTTCTGCAAGAGGACGAATGAAAGACTCCCTAGACTAAGATAGCACTTTATTCATTTGGAAATAAATGAGTTACTGTCGCATATCTGTCAAACTTATTGTTTACATGTGACTTACTGTGAAGTAACATTTTTTCTGTCCACAGTGTTGGAGTGAGCCAGCGCACTAATGTTATCAGCTGTGTGACGGTGCACGATTCGGACTCATCGAATGCCAGCCCCCTGACTCCTCTGCCCCGCACGCTTAACCCAGTCAGCACCATGTCGTCACGCCAGGCAAAGTCTCTAGCAGTGGTAGCACCTTCAGTCAAAAGCCAGGGGTCTGAGAGAGGAGCAGCTTCACGTAGCCGTGTAGAGACTGGTGAGAGACACTTTTTATTTGTGCATTATCAATAATGAATTATGTTTTGGGTCTGAAAGCATTATAAATTACAACCTTCTACTATTTATAATCCCTCAGTGAACTACATGAAGCCTAAGAGGTCATCTAATCAGCCCTGCAATTCAGGGGAGAGCATGGAGCGTCATGGACTGATGCTGAGCCAGTCACACCCTTTAAACCTAAGCCAGGTGAGGGACCTTTTGTGTTGGTGTTTAACATGGCTGTTTTTTCATATTTTATAGACAAAGAGTTGAGTTTTGTGTTTGCATCGCAAAGGTAGACCACATCCTTTACTGTAAGCACCTAAAAGGGAAATGGTGAAAATGACATTGAAAAAAGAGTCTCATTTATCATATATAGTGAGTTAGGCAACATTAGAAAAGAGATGTAATACATAAACATCTGTTTCCAAACAGGAGTAGCAATAGATAGCAGCAAAAACTACAATATTCACAGCAAACTTGAAGGACAAACTGTTAACCAGTTAACTATTACTCTATTTAATGTCAAAACAAAGAAATTCTTGGCAGGGATTCTTCAACTTCAGTGACAATGTGTCAAAGATATTACTGAGGCAAAAATATTTACCTTTGTATCCCCTGCTGGACAAATGGTGTAGTGACAGATGTTAGATTTAAGAATGCCTCGACATTGTTAAGTTGAGGTGCTTCTTTACTGAATGTCAGTGATTTTCTCTCCCACCTGTTGATTAATTCAAAGCTGGGTCTTGCCCAGAGTGTTTATGATCCTCTAAACCAAAGACATCGACCAACATACTCAACAAAAGCTGTCTACTGATTGTCATCTCACATTTGTTGTTTAGGTTCAGCCGATGGTTTCTTCGTCTCAGGAGCGCTCGGGTCCAGCCCACAGTGACTCATCCTTGCGTCGCCAGCAGACGTTCCCTCCGGCAGTCACCGCCTCTCATTACAACTTCCCCGAGGTTTCCGCCCTGGCCCCGGTCTCAGCCCCTGGCCCCAGCCTGTACACTTACCCAGCCTCCACCGCCCTCTCCTCTGCTTCTCAGGCCATGGAGCAGCTGCTGGGCCGTGGTCACATTAGCCACGGGCACTCCCCCTCCGCCTATGCAGCAACATACACCTCCTCTTCCAGGAGAGACTCAGCCAGTCGCAAGGACTCTGTCAGTAGTCTGCTGCACGGTCTCCCAGCAGCCTACCAGCATCAGTTCACCGCCGGCTCTCCTTATGTTAGTGTGACACCCCGAGCAGAGGCTTACAGTGCCTACCAGCTGAGCCCCAGGCGCCTCACACAGTACCCCTACCTATAAGGAGTCTCACACACTTTAAACAAAGAAAAGAAAAAAATCTCACATACTTTGTCAAAGGGACATTTAAGTTGTGTTTCCAGTAGAACTGTCACTGATTTGATTGCTGCTTTAGACTACATGGCAGGATGTCATCTCTTAACTCATTCACATGCTCTTTTGGACTGTCTTAGTGTTTTATGAAACGTTCTTAGCTATTATTTGATATTGTACCATTTTCCCCTTAAAAAAATAATATTGTTTATAGCCTGTACTTTATCCTCAACCTATTAAGATGTACAATTAAGGCATTGTGGTAAATGTAATTTTCACCTGTTGATCTTGAGTGTTTGTGTAAGAGAGATAATGCTCCTGGCACAAGCTGCGATGACACTTTAGGCGAGCCTGATTCACAGCAAGGTAAGGGATAGCTGATAGAGAGTTTCAAGTCATTTGTTTATCATGAACCTTGTAAGAAAGTTTTCACACTAATCAATGAGTCCCTGTGTTTTAGCTAACATGATAATGACTGTACTTACCCATGTCTATTTACTCACAAATGTCTTTTACCATGTTTTAAATTATGCTTTGTCCGTGGGAGGTAGGAAGAGGAAGATGGCTTTCATTTAAGCTGCCAAAGGTGGTTAAACTGTGATGGCTCAATGTTAATTTAAGTGCACATGTGATAGTCTCTTTATGTAGCTTTAGACCAGATAATCCATGTCCTTATGCAATAGAAACTTCTTTTAAACTGCATCATCTGAGTGCTGAATGTATGTGTCAAGTACAGATGAGTGTGATCACCGTCGTGAAGAATGACACGAAAAGCTTTTTATTTTAATTTCTAAGAAAGAAAACTCCTCCTAGTTTCTCTCTCCTTTTAAATATGAAAAATCCAGTTTATCTATATCTATTAGACCCATATTGTGCAAGACCTGATGATGATTGAAAAATGAGTCCAGGCCAGTTTTTACTGTTTTTATATGTTAAAGAAAAAAAGATGCATTATTGTCCTGTTTTGTCCTCGATATATAGGAGAGGCTTGTAACAACCTGCTGTGACTGCAGTCCAGTACAAAGCTTATGCTTTCTGATCGGATCCTTCATGTTTGGTAAGAAGCCTTCTCAGCAGGCTTGTCAAAGCTGTAAATTATTTCCCCCTAAAATGTTAGAACTCTTAGTCCCACATACAGATGACTGCAGCGCCACAGTTGGTCTTGTCTCATTTCAGATGGGGTTTTAAGCGGCGCTGTGTAGGTCCGCATGACCTCCCCTATCTTTAGTTATAGGTGAGTCTTGGGACGGTATCTGAGGGTTCTAAAAGCTTTTCAGTAAATTCTTCCCTGTTGTGATTGCATCAGTTTGTGTTGTAATGTCTGAGTATTTAACTGTAATTTCATCTTATCATGGTATAGTTAAAATGCTACTTAGAACTAATTCAGGGAACTTATTTCTGCTTAAATAATCCACCATCACTGTTTTCAATAAAATGACCATGAATTCATAATGACTCATTCCATGAATCCAACATGCTGATGTTAATTGATGCTGTCATTTCCATATATGACTGCATATTATATTTTATGACTTTTATAGTATAATATGTGATGTAATGCAAAGTAGAGTTATGTAATAATTTGATAAATAATAAAGGATAACATAAAAACTGAAATAATGTAAAATAAATAATGTAAAGTAATGGAATATAGAATACAGAATACAAGGGAACATTTTGTGAAAGAATGTAGAAATAAAGATAATAAATAAATCATACCAAACTGCAAGTTGGCAAAGTGACACAAATATTAAATGTTGCTCTTGTCTGTGTTGTGGGACACAGCGTTGTTTCACAATAAAACAAGTTAAAAGCTCCGCTAGTATTTATCAGCTCATTTAACACAATGTTAACTTACAGGACTGATAAGAATCTGCTCCTTTATCTCTGAGAGAAGTTTTTTCAGGACTGTCTGCTTATCATTGGAGGATAACACGTTAGGTCTTCTGTGTTCAGTGGAATTCCTAGCAGACAGCAAAGCAAAAGAAAATAGACGCTTATCTTAGCCACTTAATTTCCTATTAAATCAACACCTCATAGTCATTGTAATAAATGTCCCTGTAATTTAAATGGCCTTGTGTGAGGACAACTTGACAATTTATTGGGTACACCTACTGTAGATAAACCTAATGCAGATATAACCAATCACCCCACAATAAATCCTTCATTCACGTAGATTATTTTGTTCAGTTTTATTTAATCTCTTTGATATACAGTATGTTGGAGGCTGCACTAATACCGAGAGGTTTATTTATGTGGCACCATTCAGCCAAAAGAATAAGACATTAAGAAGACTGTAAAATTGCATTTAACAGAGAAAAGATAAAAACAGGCCGACAAATGTATATTTAAGTAGAGAATTGATATTAAAGCTGCAGTAAACATTCATGCTTTGAGCCCTGACTTAAAGGAGCTGGTGTTGGCAGGAGGCCTCACCTATTCTGGATACTTGTTCCACAAGTCGGGTGAATCGAAACTGAAAGCTGATTCACCCGACCTTGCCTGGTTTGAAAATGGAAACACTGAGTAAAACCTGTTTGGACATTAATCCTTAAATTGTCTGTTTTTAAGATGGTAGGAGGCCGATTTTTGTATATTTTGGTTTATAACTACAAAAAGATTTTCGGCTTTATTTGTAAGTTTTTACATGTACATGCACTGTCTTTTCAGTTACTTCATAGTGCACCTTGAGATGTGTTTTATACTGCATTGCCTTTATCTAAGTGTGCCTAAGAATTTGGCAAGTGAGTGTATGTTTGTGAACATCTAAAGGTCACAGATTACTCACAGACACAGTATCCTTAAACGCCCTGCCAAGCAGGGTAATTTATTTGCATTTACTATGAAAACATACAATGTCACACAAGATTAACTGAAGCATGAGAATTTGGGCATTTGCTGTATCATCACACAAACGCACTCCTATCATCCGTTTTTTTTTTTTATTTATTTTGGTGCAGAGAAAAGAAGAGCAATAGAAAGGCATATCTTCTGCTTTCAGACCATTTTTCTGTTGGAACATCAGACACACAGAAGAACCAAATGCACAACAGTAAATTATCGGCAACCATGAACGCCTGGGTCTGTGTTTTCCTGCACCACCCCGCTGTAGCAAACACCTGATATTTTCTTCAGAACCATGGCTGCACAAGCCAAAGCTTAATCTATAAATAAAGAGAACAAAATTATCAAAAGGAAAATATACAGAACAAAATATTGGTTCTTCTCATGTGTCTCCTTATTTGGACCTATATAGAGAGGTGCTATACTGGTCAGTTAAACCAATTAAAAATGTACTGGTCTCTACTTCTGTGCTGACTGGGTTCACTGCTTGGCTCATGGGTTGACTGGAAAAAAACGCAGGTGTCAAGTCTGGCTTTGACCATCAGTAACTCTTTTACAAACTGAGTATATGCTTTGCATAAATTGGGATTCAGATATGAATTTAATACCCTGCGTAGGAAGTGTCACAACCTGCTCGGCCCAGGATGCATCGTCAAGAGTAGCGAACACAACACAAATACCAGATACATAAGTAACAAGTTGAGTTTCCATTTGTGCCACGTTGTTGGAAACTTTTTTTTCTTCTAATCTAGGTTGTTTCCAGATATCTCATGTGTCTTCTTGTTTGACATGCATTGTGAAATTGTATTAATTTTCCTGACTGGTTGTAAATCTTTCCTCCATGCTGATCACAGGAGTTTCCATTTGTTGAGGTCCTTTAATCTCAGACAGCTTTGTATTTAATTTCATTTCCTTGACAAGCATGAAAATATGCAATGCCAGCAGTTATGCAGGTTAACCTGATGGGAGTGAAACTGGTTCTTCACCTATCTCAGTAGGTGACTTCAACATGATTCCTCTGTAAAGTATGAACATGTATTCTGATAACAAATAGGGTGCCTGAGTCACGACCTGAGCAGGTTTTATGACTCTTTTGAGTGAGCAGGAAACACTGCAGAAGGAAGTACCTTTCTATTATTCAGTTTAGTAGAGAAGAAGGAGGCTGGTTTTTTTTTTTGTGACCAGCATCCTGTTTAGGAGAGCAAACGATGATTCTATCAGCATGTCAGTTGTTCCACAACCCATGAGCCAAGCTTGTTCCTACCAGTGACATAAACCACTGAAGCACAGAGTGTATCACAGCCTTTTTAATAAGCCCCTGCAAACCCCCGGCCCCACTGCCACTCCCGTCGACTCCCCCAACTCCTCTCAATCCTCCCTGGGTGGGTCGGCTTTGAGTTTCCCTCTTCCAAAGTCTGTGGTGGTGGTGGAGGGGTTTAACCCAGGACTGAACATCCCTCCCCACGTAGTGTGTTTAGAAGTCCACCAGCTGGCTCACCTACTGGAGGGAGCGTCACCCTACAGCACCAGCTCCTCTCACTCCTGGGCTATGCTCCTCAGCACGTACTTGACTGTGTATGCAAACGCAGCAAAGCCTACGATCACAAACAGGTTGGCTAGAGCTCCACCTAGAAGTCCATGGTTACGATTGGCCTGCTGTAGGCCAGGGGCAGGGTTGGCGCCCCCGAGGGGGACAGGAACTCCGTTGAGCGCGGGGAGGACGTAATTGGGTTGCTGAGGGTCATCGTCAGGCACCACATCAGGTAAGGGGAGGGGCTGAGTGCGGGCGCTTAACTCTTCTTGAATCTTCTGTTTCTGCTTCATCTCCTGGTGGAGGGACAGAAAGAGATGGGAGAATATAAGGCCAACGGAACAATAAATTGAGAAAAGATTACAAGCTCAGTATGTGCACTCACATCGACAACATCGGGGAACAGCTCACAGAACACTTTGTCCTTGAGGTTGAAGGCTAGGCTTTGGGCTGAGAGCTGTCTTTTCTGGAAAAAAAAAAAGAATAGACTATGTGTCACACATTGAGACAACACGGTTCCATCATCACTGTGTGCTGCGTTTACTGTTTGTTCTCACCGTGTAATCAGAGGTCTCGATGCTGCCGAGGGTGGGGCCTTTCTCCACCATGAAGCTGAGCAGACCTGTGAGGATGGTGGAGACGGACCATGCAGGGTTCCATGTGTCTGGATGGAAGTCTGTGATGGACAAACATAACCTGTGGAGCAGCCATAAAGGAGAAATGTGTTACAACAACGACTTAAGTTATTGAAAAACGACTGTCTCATTCAGTTCAGTAAAACAAAACAACTTTCTTACCGTGTATTACACTTAAATCTCCCATTGGGTGTTATCATATAGATACTTGGTGGTTTGAAGGGAAATTCCCGAGGAAATATGAGCTTTCCGTGATAATATCCTCCTACAAAAAAGAACAAGCATGTTATGGAGGGAGATGACTAGGGCTGCGTACTGAGGAGCATTCATTAAATATTCCTGTTCCTGATTGGTCAGAATGGTAGTATTGATTAGCATTCAGTACTGCTATTGCTATATGACTATAATTCATCTGTGGGCCAATAACCTTCTCTCAGCTTCCAATGGTGAGATAATGTGCTCGGGGTGTTGTGTTACACATGTTCAATGGACTGTCATTGATGAGGACATGCCATGTTATACTGATTGAAATGAACAGTGACACTTTTGACGAGCTGAAGAATGTATTGAATAAGCAATAAATTTGATGGAAGACAACAATGAATTAGGTTTTTATCAAAGAATGCATTTCAATAAGTCAGGGCTGTAGACTGCAACCAAAATGTGCACAGATGCGACTAAACTTTGATTTGCAAAACTCGCCAAATCTGGCAATATTATTCCATTTCAGTTGATGCAGCCTGCGTTCCTAATATGTGGCAGTCAGATTATTTTAAAAGACTTAAATAGGAGAGAGCAGTGTGAGAAAACAAGATCTGACTCAATGGCAATGCACTACCTGTGGTTGTGATACAAAGGAGACCGCTATGCTGTGTGTGCATTGTGCAGAATGTGGGATTTTATTATCAAATTTCCCCAGATCCCGTCTGTGTTTCCTGCATCCCAGAGAGCATAAGACCCTGAGCAGGCTGTGATCACTGAATGGATAAAGATCACATTGAGAACTGGGGAGCCTGATAATACATTTTTCTCCCATTAAATTACAGTAAACAGTACTGATATGGTACCTTAATATTGATGATAACCATCTCTAAATAGGGTATGGGATTTCACTGTTTACAGCCGAGACAGAAGATTTGAGTCAGACGGGGCCAACTCACTTATGGCTCTCCTCCTGACACATCCCATCTTACATAATCATATCCCTCATGAAAGAGCCCACGCTGAGCCCAGAGATCAACAGGAATCAACTTGTCAAACTGCCACATGAACAGAACTTTTGAATTAACTGTCAGAACGATTTACCTTCATATGGTGTTTTCTCAGGACCTCTGACTACATAGTGCCTGAAAAAGACAGAAAAGTGTTGTCAGTTACAACTACGTATTCTCAAATAACATTATGCTACAAGCGGAGACACCCATAAATGAATTCATTAAATGGTCATCCACTGTTTAATGTGCATGCACTTAACTCACAAGCTTTTCATCTGTAAATGCGACTGTACACGTACAGATTGTTTGATCAGTATTATCTCAGTGGCTTACAGTCATGCAGGTATTTCAGCATACTTGGAATCTTGTGTTAATTTTGTGAAAATCAGATCAACTTTCTTTACATTTTTTAATCAAACTTAAATTTGCTTTATTTAAATTTGTAAACATGAAAAATAAAAAAGAATAAACCCAAAAGGCCTTTATGCCACGTTTTAGATTGATTGTGGTTATTACTTAACTCATTTGAAAAACTTACAAAATTAGAGCACTGAAATACGACGCATTGTATTGTAAGAGTGAGACCTTACCATTCTAGGATGTTGGAGGGGAGAGGTTCTGCACAGATGTAAGGCACAGGGTCTTTCTTTATCCTGAGATAATCCTGTTTAAGTCGCTGAGTGGCTGTTGTTGGAGCTCTCTTATTCCCGTTGTTGTTCATCTGTGGATTTAGAGAACATGCAAAAGACAAATATTGTAATTAACTTGATATGGTCATTAAGACCTTCCTCAGTGGTACTACAATCAAAAGGTCAAAGTGTATACTTCTTTTTCATTAGTCATTTGGAATCTGAACTATTCTTATTACAGTTCAGCCAGTTAATGGCCATTTTGTATTTGGATGACAACACAATGTCCACAATCCTGTGTCTCTTTTAAACTATGTCAACTTTGCCTCACTTAATTGAGGCTAGACAAAGTAACTTCCTGTGTTGGTAGTTCCTCTACTATTGCACAGATTTCATGACATATCCAAGCTGGCTCACAATGCCTGCCGTGGGTTTCAGACAACATATTGCAATAGTATTATGTAAGTTTCTTGTAAATTCACTGAGATGAAAAGAAGCAAGTTTGAAGTTTGCAAAATTCAACAGCAACTTTGAGTGGAGAGACCCTCCGTTGAGTGAAAGACAATGGTTTGTGATTAGTACTGATAGTCGATGTAGATTGGTGGGTTTGTGGCAGACATTGGAGTGCAAAAATAAAAATAAAAAACGTATAGTATATTACAGTTGCAGTATAGTCATTGTGTCATGATATATCGCATATTGTGTAATTTGTCATTGCTCTTGTTCACAATGATAACTGTTTGCAGTTCACACTAAGACATTCAGTGTGTCATTTTGAAGTCTAATCCATTCTAGAGTGACATATGTTACATTTTAGACTGCAACTATTGATAGTAACTGACATATGGATGACTTTATATCTAAATGGTCTATAAATGTAACTTTTTCAGGTAATTGTATGATCAGGTGGCAGTATGTCTAACTAGTTTAATTTGATACAGAAATGCATCGATCATATACTTATTCCCTGTCATAAGCTGTGCAGACTAGTCACAGACAAAATCACACTCATTTACAGAAAAAGTTCAATTAAAACCATGGGGGTTCAAATATTACATTTGACAAATTTAACAGTTAACAGTTGAATATAGATCGCGTGTAAAGACAGTGCTAAACTACAATGAACTTTCAATGATGTGACGTTACTTCATAGCACACGATAAGTGTGAGACATGATAAGTTCACTTTTAGCCAACTGACCTACTGTCATGTGGCTAACAGCTGACAATGTAAAGCTGATGAGCTTCACGTGAACTGAGACACGTTCGATATAACTGTCGGTGTCACTTCCTAATAACGTTAAATAACAGACGACTTAAGTTAGCTGAAGCGAATCTGCTAAGCTAACGTTAAATTCCAACTTAACTGATAGCTTGATAAATAAGCCAAATATCGGACAGTTACTCGAGCATCAACTGTAAATTATCAATACCGTTATAATGCCGTCTTGTTAAATGAAGACCCCATAGTTTAATTTGACGACTTGGCTTAAGCTAGCTGGCACAGCTAATGTAAAGTCCTGTCTGTGTATTCGGTTTTAGCCACCAGCGACTAACACAGGCCACAACTATGTTTAGCTAGCTTCCGTTAGCGGCTGCTAGCACCTACAGTTCTGTACTAAGGGTAGCTGGCCCCCGCATCTAAATTATTTACAAAATAGAGGTATTTTAGTACAGACATACCTCTCCGGAGACCCCAGTGAAATCAGGTTTCGTGGCTGGACACGAAATAGACCTCTCGTTTCTGTTGACAAACCCCAAACCGATAAGACGATGACACCAACGTAGAGTTAGCTACTGCGAGCAGGAGGAAACATAACGCTTCCGGTTTCCTTCATCATGTGTTACAGGGGTTGAAAAAACAAAACAGAGAAAAGCATCACTGCCACCAACTGATCTGGCATGTTATGCTTAAAGGTAAACAGATGTTTAACCGATTTTAGACAACAATTCGTTATTTCTGTATTCATAGCCGACTTACATTTATGGTAAATTAAGGTCACCAACACGCGTCGTTTGTGTCTTTCGAGGATGTTTCCTCTTCCTTCTTGTTAACCAGCACAGAGGTCTTCTTGATGGTGCTAAGGCTTCCTGCTGCACGTCTCTTGTGGCTAGATGTTAGAGACAACATTTAAAGGAAATGCATTGATTGACTAAACAAAAACATTCCAGGACGCTGCTTACTTTGAGCTGTTCATTTTATTTGAGTTGAAAAACAGATTGAAAAATCTTGTAAATCATTTATTCTGACATTTTACAATCGACTTAATGACATTATAAAAAAACATTAAATTGGCACTCCACCAGATTTACACATAAGTTATAATGACTCGTCACAGAGAGAACTATACAGCCTCTGAAGACTGTTGTGGGTTCGGCAAACTCAAAAAGCCAGCAAAGGCACACTAAGAGATGTCATCTGTAAGACTGACACCTTATCAACTGTTGCTTTGATAAACTTAAATGTATTTTTTTTAACATATTTTTAGTTTTTGCGGAGGAATCATAGTCATTTTCATATTTCGTAAAGCCTGCTTTCAAACTGAGTTTGTGGACAAGAGTGACAAATATTTGCTTTGAGTTGTGTTATCCAGTTTTTCTGGATTGGTCTAGTTTTGAGAGTGTGAGACGGTCACTACCTGAATTATTTGAAAGTGCAATTCTAACATGTTGGATTACCCCTTTAAAATTGATACATGCTTGTAGATTATTCTGAGATGCAAAAGTGAAACTAAAGTCAGGCCCAGGACCTATTTCAGCTGCTAATTCAGTAAAGGATCCATTTTAACTTTACAGAGCATTTTCCCGATGATGCAGGTCATCTTGGCCTAGACTTACAATGGGGATATTGTTAGACAACTACTGCTTGCAGGTAGTCATCGAGTTTGCTTGCAGCTCTCGCTCCTCCTCAAAGTGACTGAAGAGTCGTCGGACGATGAAGTGGTGAGTGGTCACTATGGCTTCTCGCAGCGGCTGAACTGTAAGCTCCTTCTCCTCAACTTCTCGGGCTGGAGAGACGCGATGACAGAAAACTCGCGAAAGACACCAACACAGGAGATGTCACCTGCAGCGGGGAATATTTAAAGTGTGGTGCGGACATTGGATGAGGATAAAGCAGATACATTGAAAAAAAGCTGGAAAATCAAACTTTTGTTTCCATCATACCTTTTTTCTTACAAGTGATTAATTTCATTGAAGGAATATAAGACGAAAAAACTACCACATGCAGAAGAGGTATTTTACTTAAATTACTTTAAAGACTACCTTTTCTGGATTGGGTCTGGGTTAGTTTGAAGAAAAGAAAATTAGGTATTCACAGGAGAGAGTGGTGAGCATCCTGTCCATTTCACCTGCTTGTGCACATCTGGATGCACGTGCTTACAATACACATTTCCTACTCTAAGGTGTATTGACTTACCGGTTCTTTGAGCTTAACATTGCATGTTTGTCGGTTTTTGCATATTTCCCAAATGTGGATGCCGTTGTAACCATGTATAAAGACACTGTGTAAGGACACCATACTCCTCCACAGAAGATTTTTCTGTGCTTCTGAAAGTCTAATTTCTGCTTAAGAGACAAAAGAGATTCACACCAAGACAGCTCCAAAGAGTGTATAGACAGACCAAGATGCACTAAAGATCCCCACACCATCAGAGCAGAAAGAATCACAGTATCACACTAGTCCCTTAGTTTGAGGGCCCAGGATGCTTCACTCACTCTATCCCGAACATCCTTGGACTTTACCCTTCTGCTGCCTGTGGCAACCCCTGCGATAACAGAAGCAATGATGTGTCAGTCACAGATTATTTTTCCCAGTTGGACATGTGCTGTTTTACATTAATATAAGATGAGGAATTAGATATTTCAGGCATGTGAGTAAATTTTTCATTCATGGGTGTGACAATGCTTGTGAGACCAGATAAATGTTTTACAACTGGAGACACTGAATTATTCAACGCACCGTATTGCTGCAGACTTAGAACTAGACACCATTTGATACTGATATGATGTGTAAATAGTGGCATATACAAAAGTCTTGGATTGCTGTTGTCCTCCTTTGCATGTATATTGGTTATCAATGCTTTGAATAAGCCCAGTGCTACCCAGAAGTGTGTTTTAAACTAAAACACACAACACAAAACATTGTAAAAAAAAATTGCATTCTCCCAACACCGAGCAATGTTTCACCATTGCCATACTAAGCAGTTCCATTTTGATTAATTGATCATTTTGCGCAATGACATTCTGCCATCCTCTTCAAAGGTCTTGCTTCAATGTTGAGAGAATGTTATACATAAGAGATGAGACAGGAAACAGAAATGAGAGCAGCAGGGTTAGTTCATCAAGAGTTTCTCTGTTTTATTGTATGCATTTTTTTTCTCCTCTTTTATCCCCTCAGTGCTTCTAAAGACAAGAAAGAAGTATTTCAAAGATATCCAAATGTCAGTGAATAGAAGAACACCTCCAAGTAGTGCAGAGCTGCGAAAAAGTTCGACAGAGAATGAAAATACCAACAGAAAACCGATCAGACAGCCAGGATCCGTGATTGAATGCTGAGGCAGGCAGTTGGCGTCGAGTTAAAATACACAAGTGTACTATTTACAGCATGTTTGCTTTGAACAGCACCTTTTTACCACTCCTATGTCAATAAACACAACGGACACAACATTTAATACTTCTGCTGGGGCGAGGGCCTTCAACAGTTTGGTCACAGTAGCTTCACATCACCCCCTAGACTGGTTCTACTTGCAGTACACGGACCTATTGCAGGGTGTCACCTGCCATATCAAAATCTCTCAGATCAGTCACATTTCTGTTACATCTTTTGAACATGTGAGCACACCAACAGTGTTTCTACCACTCTGTCACTTCACAAAGCAAGGTAAGACTACGCTGTATCTACTCAGTACAGTTTCAGTTTTTAAAAACGGGGATATCATACAACAATGTCAGACACTTTCCCTTGAAAAAGTCTTTGGCAGAGGAAAATAAAACCACAACATGAAAATAAACCATCCAAATTACTGTTGTAAGCATTTGTGTAAACAACAACAACAACAGAAATGACAGAAAGGAGGAAGCGAGCCCAGTTTAAGTTCATGGATGGAATAAGGAAGGAACATCTGACATCAGAGGTGTCATGGTGGTTCATGCTTACTCAACAGGACTGCACTGCACGACGTGATCAAACCGTAGAAAAATATTTGATCATGCTACGAATGTAAATCACTTTCCCAAAAAGAATTCTGGCAAAGCATGCAGAGTATACTGTCAGCATTGGCCAGCGAGGGAAGCAGATACACTTGATCCCAAGAGTGTGCAAATATGTACTAAAAATGTGCTGCATAATCTCACCACAGATATTGTAACATGGATGAGTATTTACAACAAACTGAGGCGGGGTTATTTACCCATGATGCCACATTTGTTCCGTAAAGAGCAGTGAACAGAAGAAATGTTTATGGGTGAAGTGTTTTTATAGGCTGTCTTACTGCATTGCCCAACGACTTACTTCTGCTTTGCCTGCACATAACCTTCACAAAACAGCTAATTCTCATCCTCACTAATAAACAATTAATAACTGCAATTACTAAAAAACAAACTGAATATATGACTGGAATTTTATTAGGTAAACTAATAAAATCTCTTTCAGTAATGCCGATTTTTGTTTTCCGAGCAATATAAGGCCATTCCACATTCGAAAAGGAAAAATAAAAGCATGTCTTTTATATTACAAGAAATTAACAAAACATCCTGGATTCATTTCCAAGGAATCGTTTGAAGATTAAACTGACAATCATTGACAGAACTGCAGATGTAAACAGCATAAAAAATGCATTGCACTGGTCCTCTGGGAGAAAGGCATAAATAAAGACAGAAAACAAATAAAAACACAGATAGACATTAACTTGAAAGAACAATGTAAAATATTTCCACACTAACTGAATGAAAACGAACAAAATACTAATACTGAAGATGGGAAAAGTGCACAGTCTCTTTTTTTCTTTCCTTAACATAATGTTTCATAATATCATTTTATTTAACTTTGACTATCAGTATTGTTTAACTCTCACTCACTCGCTCACTCTCTCCCTCACTCGCTCACTCACTCGCTCACTCGCTCACAAAGTATCTTACAACAGGTAAGGGTCTCCTCCCCTGAAAGCCCCTCAGTAATCTAGTCACAGCTTGACATTTTATTTCCCTTCCTGACTGCGCTCTGTACACAGTAAGACACCTTGTCCACCTCTACTGAAGCCTGTCATTCACTCTATTACTTTAAGTCATGGAACAAATACCATGTTTAACCTCATGCCACAGCACATAGTTTAAATATGACCCAGATAACCTCTAAATATGTATATTTACATCTCAGATTAAGAAGAGATGGGTACATATGCTGTATGTTGAGGGTTAATGCGACGAGAGGTAAGAGCTGTGTAAGAGCAACAGTAAACCCGAACACCCTAACACCAGAGTTTACATCACAATATGATCAGTTAGAGGAAACTGTTAGCAAAACACCAAGGAAGCAGATGGTGAAGAGTGATAGCGAGCAGAAATGAAGTTGTGATGTAGAAAAACCAGTAGAGTTAGAAAGGTCCATCAGGGGTCTCAGTGTGACGCGAGGTGACCTCACGTGGAGTGAGTGGCTCTCACTTTCAGATGACCTGTTTCCAAGTGTTGCCCTTAAACCTTGATCTACATAAATAACTAACCTGACATCAGCGTCTGGGGGCAACTTTGTCTATACGATTATTTAAGGTTCCCAGACAGGAATACGGGAGGAATTTATATATATATATATATATATGTATTTTTAAAGAGAGAGCCTGAGCTATGCTTCCAGGCACTAGCATTCCTCTATGGTGAGGCAGATGAATTCCTGGATGCACTTCCTATACTGCTGCTCAGTTGGGCTGCTGCTGTGATATTGACCTGGTTGTCCCAAGGGAGCCTCGGCCTCCCGCATCTCCTCGTTCATCCGCGCAAGACGCAATCTGAAGAACAGAAAGAGACAGAGGCAGAGGGAGAGATGTGATTCTTATTGCTGCTGAGGGAACGGACTGAGTAGCAGTCATCAACTACTCGTACAAGTTTACCAAACACATTTGAACTGAAGGATCTGACTGGCAATGTTTCACGGTTAATTTGAGATGTAAACATTAAGGCCTTGGATCACTTACAGGGTGACGATGTCGGCATTGGCAGCCTGCACAGCGATGCTTAGTGGGTCATGACCTTGCTCATCCACCTCTGTCTGTGATGCTCCTCTCTTCAGGAACAGACACACCTGGCTGAACAAAACATGCAGACAGACAGAGAAATGTTAGTAACGTGCCATTCATTGATTGGTCTTTGCCTCTGTCTTTCTCTTTCCCCTGTCCATTTTTTCATTGTGATGATCTCACACAATCCTAATGATAACACCCACAGCAGAGTATTATTGTGCACATCCAGCCTGTTTTAGGCCAGGTGCAGGATAAAAGTACATGCAAAGGAAGAGGAAAATAGATATCCACACATTGCAATTAACAGCTCCCAAACTTTAACAACATGCTGCGAGCCCCCACAGTTCCAACATTCACTGTCCCTTCACTTTGTAAGTCTTTCTTACCCAGTGTGTCCCAGGTAGGTGGCATGATGCAGCGGACCTCTCCCCCTCATGTCCCTCTGGTTGACATCGGCTCCGTTCTGAAGCAGGAACTCGCAAGCTATCAGAGAGCCCTGAAAGAGAGACGGTCAGAGACTTGTTCAGTATGTGCCAAAGGTGTTTTTGTGTCTTCTTGTTTGCACGTTTAAACTTTTCTGAACAAAGCAGTGTCTCACCCCGATGACGGCCTGTATGAGTGGCGTTTTCCCATCCTGCTCCTCACTTGCAGCATGTACATCAGCACCGTGCGCTAACGCCTCTGCCATGAGCGGTAAGTTGTGGAGACGGGAAGATCGGTGGAGGAGCGCGCCGGGGTGGAACTCCCTCGGATCCTCCGGGTCTGAAGACACTTCCTGTTCGATTTCCACCTCACCACTGGAGGACTCCTCTGACTCCTCTTCTGAGAATAGGTGTAGGGAAAAGTGCCATAAAGGAAAAGAAGAGGAACGATTTAAGAAGTTATTCTTGTGTCTCCACTAATTAATCCTGGTTGCTCATGTAATCTCTCACCTATCTGTATATGTGTCTCTACGTCTTCCACATACCTTCTTCTGTGACGCTGTCCACCACGGAGCCAAACACCAGGATGTCGGTGCTGCCATCAGTACTTCCTCCCAGGCCGCTGTCACTGCTCAGACCTGCAGGGCCAAGCAGCGCCAAGCCACGGACACATTAATCCCTACACAGCATGAACTCTGCTACTCATGCAAACCATCACATGAACGACACATGAATGTTTTGACATGATGTGTAGTGGACTTACTGCGAGGACCAGAGCCGGTGTCAAAGTACGAGAAAAGAGAGTCCAGCTCATCTGGACAGAAGAGCGAGTCCCGGCGAAACTTTGCTGCGGCTGCTGCCGGGAACAAAAGATTACAAAGTTCCAGTTCAGCCTGAGGTTCAAAATCCTCCCACAAACAAAAGCTACTGCATTGTACTGACCTGCTGAAAGATTTGCAGGTGAGGCACTGCCAGGCTCATAGCGGTGGTATTTTCTGCGGGCCTTGTTAGGGGCCCGAACAGAGCTGTTGTGTCGATGGCACTTCTTGACTGTCCAGGGTCGGGACTTCCTTTCACCCTCCACCAACGCCTCGCTCCCACTCATCTTCTTTAGGAAGCGTTTCTCCACGTATTTGGACTTGATCCAGGCCTCTTTCTCCTGTCTGGAAGGACACAATAACAACATGTTTCTAAAACTGTCAGTATTTGACAATGGAGAGAATATTAGATTCATAATTTGCCAAGTGGTCCTGCTGGACTAGAGCACAGACCTCGTACTGGACGGTCCAGGTTTCTTCACTCCCAGCTCCTCACAGGCTCCCTCGTAAATTTGGTTGATCACAGTGTTCCCCAATTCACACATGAGCTGAAGGAGGGAGGTCGGAGATGAAGGAAAAGCGGTGGAAATAGAGCAAGAGAATTAATAAACTTCACATGACATTGTCTGAGCAGTGCACTAAAGGAATTTAAATATGCAACGCTAGGGACAAAAAATAGCACAGACAGTAGACACTGTGGGCAAATGTGTTTGGGAGACATACTTTGAGTAATTCTGGCTCCCATGAGTCGAGTGTTAGTGAACGCACTTTAGAGCAATGGACGCCTAGACTCCTGGAAGAGAAAAAAAACAGATGATTATATAAAGCAATTGATGTGTAAGAACATTCTGTATCTAACTACATGATTTCAGCAGGTTTCAGTGTCTGACTGAATGGTGGACGACCAACACCAGCTTATACCAGGATGAAATCTAACAATGCCTGTGAATAAAATTAGACTCAGATGTTTGATCATATAAGAATTAAAAAAAAAATAAAATGAAAAGTTTACCTGTGGATGCCTGAGCACTCGATGCAGAGCAGCACCCCCAGGTTGATGGAGGCCCAGCAGGGAGCCGTTTGGCCACAGTCACAGCACAGTTCGTTGCCTGGGAGGCTCTGTA